>PYAF01000125.1:1218705-1231589 GCA_007407185.1 Glycine tomentella | reverse complement strand
ACAACACTTTTTGATTATTTCTCTCCATTTATTCAAAATATAAAAGGAGTCTTTTCTCCATTTAAAAAAATAAAGAAGAGCAATAAAGATAACTAATTTCAATTTTTTTTTTATTTTTACTTATTTTTGTCATTTACTGAAATTTGAAACTTCCAATTTATTGCTGAAAAAAACTTCCAGTTTATTTGAAATTTCAAAACCTGTCTATTTTTATTTATTAAAACTACCCACCTTTTTAGTTTAAAAAACCTAACAATTCGTTAATTTAAACATACAATTTTTTTAAAATTTCAAAAACTCTACCAATTTTTTAATTGAAAATTTTCATTTTTTCATTTTTATAATTCGTTAATGAAAACTGCTCAATTTTTTTTAATTTAGTTTAAGAATATATCATTTTTTTAAAAATAAAAGTGTCCATTTTTTGAATTTTACAATCCTACCAATTTGTTAATTAAGCACCCTAGTCTCTTTTTATTTTACTATCTTTTGAAAATAATCATTTTTTTATCTCTTGCTGGCGCTGTTTTCTCAATATTCTAACTACTGTTCAAGCACTATTAATTTTAGCTTCTTTCAATATTTTGGTACAAAAAAAAATATAATCGGATATTCACACTAAAAACTGGAAACATAATCTAAGTTAACATACACACTAATTTTTGTTTTGATTTATGGGAGAAAAAAATAATGAAAAAGTGTAATATGATTCAAGCAATATAGTATAATGTATTACACTATCCTTTATAATAAAGAAGTACAACTAAATTGGAAGGAAATAAACTTCTGTTAGATATAACTTGAAACAACAGAAAGTTAAGCAAAATTAATTTAGATACAAATGCACTACAAAGTTTCGTTCTTTGAATGCAATGTTCTCCATTTCTGAATATATCCTCCAACATAGAGAGAGAATGTGGTATGAAAAGAACTCCGAGAACAATTTCAAGCACAAAAAGAAAGCAAAAAACCAATTATAAGAAAAAAAGAAAAACTAAAATAATATTAGAAAAACTTGTGGGAAAAAAATGCAGATGGAAACTTATCTTGCATTAGGCAAATTCCAAATGACATGAAACTTACCCTGTGTAAGGCAAATTGTTGGTACCCAAGCCAAGAATTCCAACACATGTTACAGAAAAATAACATAACCAGCCCATACAAACAAATAAGATGCAAAAAGAGTTAGGATAGTAAAACTTAAGGCTTTGAAAAGAATCAATTAATAATATCGCACATTTCCTTCCACAATTTCCCACAATTGCATTATTGTGTTTATACGAGAATATAAGATTGATTAGAAGGTTAAAAAAAAGAAAATGATGAAAAAATTGTGATTTTAATTTCTTTTGTTAATAAAAATTAACAAACTAATAATTAATATTTGCTAAAAAAAAAAGCTATTGCGTTTACATAAGATATGATGGTTCTTACTGAAATATTATTTCTAATTCTATTTTTTATATTTAATATTTTATTATTTGATTAATTATTTTTATTTTAAAAGTTTGGTTATTAAAATAATAATAATTAAGTATTATTTATCTCTTTATTTATTTGTTGATAAAATATTTTATTTTCCTTTTATATCTTTATTAAGATAATGATATTATTTTTTCTTTTAAAACAAATATATCATTTTTGTTTTATAGTTTTTATTATAGAAATAATTATATATTATTTTATTTTAAAATAAAAAATAAAATTATTTCTATAATAAAAAAAACAATTTTAAGCTCTTATTAGGAAAGCATTTTTTAAAAAAAAAATAGTTAGGATTTGTTTATCAAAATAAGCAAAAAATAACTTTTTAAAAAAAAAAACTGAAATAGTTAGATAAACACAAATAGAAATAAGTTTAAGCAAATTCATTCTGTAAATACAGCTAATTTAGAAAGAGATTAATCTAAGGGGTGCAATGGAAATGATCTATTGGTGGAAAAAATTTCTCGAAGGGATCCAATGGAAATTGTCAAGATCTTTTCGTGGAGGTCTAACGGTACAAAATCATGGAAGTTGAAATGATTATTTGCTTATTTAATTTTATGAAAGAGTGTAAATACATATTTAAAATATTAAAATGCAAAAATTAGAGGCGTCAGATTACAATTGCACACAACTTAAATACAACAGAATTTCAACTGCTTGTGACAGTTTTTTTTTTTTTTTTCACTGCAAAAATCAAGTATATTATTTGTTATGGTTTGGGCCTGGGCCCAATTGTTATGACCGATCGTGTAAATAACTTATCCATGGAACGTGGAGGCTGACCTAGTCCATGATGAACGTTGAGAACGTGTAGGACGAGGCCGGGAATCCAGGGAGCAGTTCCAATGCCCGTTACAGGTAATCTGCCTATAAATATACAGTAATTCCTGGTGAAAGGTACACACACACTCTAGCTCTCTCTCTTTCAATTACACAGAGCACACACCCCACGTCAATTGGTGTATCTCTGTGATCATCTCCTTCAAGGTATCATTTTCCATTGATATTCTTGGAGTTACGGAGTTAGAGTGATCAAACAGTAATCATACAGTGCTTTCGTGCTGTACATTTGTGTTCTGGAAAACATACAGAACATTGGCGCTGTCTGTGGGAAACGATAAAATTCGAATCCCACACCTCTCAACAATGGTAAACACAAGAAACAGTCACTCTGTACCACATTCAGAGATGCCGAACAGGGAGATTTGCCTACCGGAGAATCAGAACGTGGCGCGGAGGGAAGAAGTACATGTGACGGAAGCTGTTTCCGACGAAGCTTCCTCTCCTGCTCAGACAGACCAACAGAGGACTCCACCAGTACGAAGGATGGGCCAGGAGGGGGAGCTCGGAGGAGAACTCGTCAGCAACGTCCTCAATTCAATCTTAACCCGAATTGAGAACATGGAGAAACGACAGAATTTACAGAGACAAGACGACATTCGAAACATTACTCGCCAAATGGAAGAACGTAATGAGGAGTGGAGACGTGCCGAAATGCAACGAACGACACAATTGGAGCAGCAGCTGCGAATGATAACTGACCGGGTACAACTTTCAAATCCTGAGGGCGAGACGCAGGATCTGAGGATGCACCTGAACCAAAGAAGAAGTACCGACCCAGAGGGTCAAAGACGGATAGAGGAGCCGCAAGACTTAAGGGCACACATAAATCAGAGACGAGATGCCGACCCGGGAGAACAAAGGAGGACCGATGAGCCGCATCGAAGTCAAAGCCGGGCACGAAATGAGACACGAGACGAAGTCGACACAAACCAGAGCCCTGACGAACATTCGGACGAAACATGACGACAATCCCATTTTCAGGGCAAGCAATGAGAAGGTTCCACATAACGGCGGACACGATAAGGCGGGAGAACAGAATTTTCGCGAGAAGGCAGGACCAGTGTATCGTCGGAAATATAGCCAGGGACAGCAAAACAATAGTCCATTCGTGGACGACATTGTGAAGGCTAGATATCTGGATGACTTTGATGGGTCTTTCCTATCAAAGTACGACGGAACGCAGGACCCGCAAGTGCATATCGATGAATTTGATTTGCAGATGTGTGTCCGGGGCATTGACGAGCCCATAATATCAAGGATATTCGTTACAACTTTGACGGGACCGGCGCAGACGTGGTTCCACACTTTACCGCCTAGGTCCATAAAGAATTTTGAAGACTTTGGCCAGAAATTTTTATTGAATTTCGCGACCAGCAAAAAACAGCCGAAATCCGAGTTCACCCTGGGCAAAGTCAGACAGTTACCCGGAGAAACGCTGCAGAGCTATTTGGATAGATTTAAAGAGGCCGCCCTGCAAGTTGAGGGGCTAGAAGAGAGAGTCCACGTATACTTGATATCGGCTGGACTCAACGGTTCATCAAGATTTGTCAAGTCCATTTACAAGGACCCCGTGAAGTCTTTGATGGAATTTCGTGCCCGCGCGAAGAAATATTTAGAGTTGGAACAGATGGAGGTCGTAAACAATTCTGGACGAGGAAAGGAGCGTCATGAAAGGAGGAGCCCACCCCCGAAAAATAGGGGATACCCGGAGAATCGAGCTCGGAATAATGATCCGAAATCCCGACCAGGGAGATACGAAAACAAGTACGAGAAATACACTCCGTTGAACGTATCCCGTTCACAAATATGGAAGGAGGTCGCACTCACAGAGATGAAGAAGGTTGAACGACCCCGCCCCGTTTTCAACAAGGCCGGATTGGATAAATCACGATTCTGTGAATTTCAGAACGGACCCGGGCACACCACTGATCAATGTTGGGATCTGCGGGATGCAATTGAGAAGTTTATCCAGGAGGGAAGACTCAAACAGTACGTCATTCGGACACAAGGAAGGAAGAACAAACGGAAGGGAGATGAGAATCAACATAAAGACGAAGGAAAGAAACCCCGGGAAGATAACGATGAGTTCCCGGAGCCCAAGTTTGAATGTAACGTAATCTTAGGAGGCATGGGCGGTGGCGGGGATATTGCCACTTAAAGAAAAAAATACCTGAAAGAAGTGTTATCGGTCCAGGCACAACCCAAATTCAAAGCCCGGATTGGAAAGCCAGAACCTCCACTCTTGTATTTTGCCAAACAAGACATGGAGGGGGTGGTACCCGGACATGAAGACGGGCTGGTGATATCAGCAACGGTGGAAAATTGCCGGGTAAGAAGAATGTATGTAAACAATGGAAGTTCCGCCGACATAATTCTGTTGGATGCATTTCGGAAGATGAAATTGGACGTAAAGGAATTAAGGCCGTGCAAAACGATGCTGATCGGTTTCAATGGCGGCAACACCAATGTGATGGGGTCTATCCGTTTGCGTTTAACCCTGGGAACGAAAGAAGCCTACAAATCTGAAGAAGTGGAGTTCGTCGTGGCAGATTTTCCATCCCAATATAATATGATATTGGGAAGACCAACCATACACAAATGGGACATTTTAATGTCCACAAAGCATCAGAAACTCAAGTTCGTTGGCAGCAACAGACAGGTGGTAACCATATGCAGCGATCAGAAAGAATCTCGACAATGTTACTATGATACGGTTCGAAAAAGTGAACGAGAAGCCAACGACGACAGTTTCAACCGGGTACATTCGGTAAATGTAGTGGAACTGGATATGCGAGAAGCCCCGGATGAGTGGAGACCGGAACCCGTGGAGAAAGTCGAGCAGATTCTGATCGGAGATCAGGTTGGTCAGGTGACCAGCATAGGTGGAACATTGGAGCCCGAACAGAGGGAGCAGTCCAATGTTTAAAGAAAAATCATGATATATTCGCATGGAAGGCTTCAGAAATACCAGGTGTCGATCCCGAATTCTGTAGCCACAGATTGGCAATATACCCGGGGTCGAAACCAGTGGAACAGAAGAAACGAAAATTGGGACCAGAAAGAACTCAAGCCTTGCAGGCTCACATTGACGAGCTGTTGCAGGCCGGCTTCATACGTGAAGTCCAATACACTACTTGGCTGTCGAATGTTATAATGGTTCGCAAGCCGAATGGGAAGTGGAGAGTGTGCACGGATTACATAGACTTGAACAAGATGTGCCCCAAGGACGCATACCCCATGCCAAACATAGACCAGCTGGTGGACAATTCATTCGGGTACAGGATCTTGTCGTTCATGGATGCATTTTCCGGGTATAATCAGATAGCAATGCACCCAGACGACCAGGAGAAAACGGCTTTCATAGGCGACAAAGCCAACTATTGCTATAACGTCATGCCATTCGGCCTCAAGAATGCAGGGGCCACATATCAAAGGATGATGAACAGAGTATTCGAGTCACAACTCGGACGAAATATCGAGGTTTATATAGATGACATAATCGTCAAAACCACGGAGGTTAACAAGCACGTCGAGGATCTCGAAGAAACCTTTGACCGACTACGCAAGTTCAACATCCGGCTCAATCCGTTAAAATGTACCTTTGGAGTCGGAGCCGGAAAGTTCTTGGGTTTCATGTTAACACACAGAGGAATAGAAGCTAATCCGGATAAGTGTCGCGTCGTGCTGGATATGCAATTCCCGACCAGCAAAAAGGAAGTTCAACAATTAACGGGTCAAATAGCCGCCCTCACACGTTTTATGCCAAAATCAGCAGAGAAGGCATTGCCGTTCTTCAAGATGTTGAAGAAACAGGCCGTCATAGAATGGAACTAGGAATGTGAGACCGCCTTTACTGACATGAAGAGATCTTTGGCGTCGCCTCCAGTATTGTCAAGGCCGAAAGCAGGAGAAATATTGGTCATGTACTTGTCGGTAGGCGAAGAAGCCGTAAGTGCAGTTCTAGTAAGAGAGGTAGAATCCACGCAGAAATCGGTATATTTTGTAAGCCGAGCATTGCGCGACTCCGAGTTGCGGTATCAAAAGTTAGAAAAGTTGGTTTTCACCTTGATCGTCGCCGCCAAAAAACTGCGTCCATATTTTCAGAGCCATACCATAGTTATACGGACAGATAAGCCAATTCGACAGATCTTACATAAGCCGGACTTGGCAGGAAGATTGACCCACTGGGCCGTCCAGTTGTCCGAGTTTGATTTAAAATTTGAGGCTCGCCACGCGATAAAATCCCAAGCGTTGGCAGATTTCATCCGAGAACTCACCCCCCACACCCCGACGATCGGAGAGTGGTGGACTCTATACGTGGACGGATCCTCCAACAAGAAAGGGAGCGGAGCCGGAATTATAATTGAGAATCCAGAAGGAATAGCAACGGAAATCTCACTGCAATTAGGCTTTCCAACATCAAACAACCAAGCCGAATACGAAGCCTTGATCGCCGGGCTCGTACAGGCAAAGGAACAGGAAGCCAAGAATGTGAAAGTTTACACGGATTCACAGTTAGTTGCATCTCAGATCGAAGGACGATATCAAGTGAAAGGGCCGTTGCTGGCAAAGTACTTGAGCCGAGTAAAAGAATTGATGTCCGAGTTCGGCGAGATTACGGTAAATCACATCCCCAGAGAAGAAAATGCCCGGGCTGATATCTTGTCAAAGCTGGCAAGCACTAAAAAATCCAGGAACAACCGAACCGTAATTCAGCAACAGACATTGCAGCCGACGTGCATAATGATGATCACCACCGATAATGATTGGCGACGTCCAATAGTAAGCTATTTGGAGAAGGGGACATTACCAGACGACGAGCTAGAAGCTCGACGTTTGATACGAACGTCGACTATGTTCACGATTATTGACGGTGAACTATACAGAAAGGGATTGCATAGCCCTTTGTTGGTATGTGTGGCCCCAGACCGGGTAGAATATATCCTATCTGAAATACACGAAGGAATTAACGGACAACACATGGGTGGCAGGGCACTGACAAGGAGGGCACTCCGAGCTGGTTATTTCTAACCGACAATGAGCGCGGATGCCGCCGAACATGTAAGGTCATGTGAGAACTGCCAAATGCACGCTTCAAGGGTATTATCCCCGCCTGAAGAATTGCAATTCATTTCGGTGCCGTGGCCATTTTACAAATAGGGCATGGATCTTTTGGGTCCATTCAAACTGGCAGAAGGACAGATGAAGTGGCTGATAGTCGCCGTAGACTATTATACCAAGTGGATTGAGGTGGCCCCTTCGACCACAATCACTTCGGCCCGAGTACAAAAATCTTTGAGAGAAGTATAATTTCTCGATTTGGAATTCCTGGAGAAGTAAAGATGAAACAACAGATGGCATGCGCCTACAATAAAAAGGTGGTCCCACGGCAGTTCGAGGAGACCGATCTAGTACTGCGACGTGCCGACATCAGAAACAAAAATGCCCGGGACGGAAAATTAGCAGCTAACTGGGAGGGCCCGTATCGGGTCACTAAAAAATTAGACAAAGGGGCATATATGTTGGAAACATTACAAGGCAAGCCGGTCAAGCGAACATGGAATGCCGACAAATTGAAGAAATATTACAGTTGAAATTGTCGACCTTCTTTTTCATAGGGGTGCGGACCCGGAAAATGTTGCATCTGAATCCGTATGGTCCCTATTCATCAAAGGTACAAGAGGCAGTAGAACAATGCAATCTCGTTATCGAGGGTATGGACTCGGAATAGATGTATCCGAGCCCATATGGTCCTCTTCCACGATGAAGACATTGTTAATAGATACGAACTCGGAAGCCTACCTTCTGAGCACATCATTTTCATTTTATCCAATAAGTTATATCGTTGTAATCTCTAAGTGTTAGTGTGATCCTACTCGGACACACATATTGTTATTGTAACAACGAATATAAATGCAAGTACTATTCATTACCACAGTATTGAGTCATTCTATACGATTTCGTGGTATGATAACGACTATGAATAATACGCTAAACGACCCTGATCAGGCCGGATAACGGATTCATTGGGGAAGTTGTTTATGGTCAGATAACGTGAACAATAAGCAATAGATGCAAATATAATGAATGGTCGTTGGAACCAAAAAGATGCGCGCACAAGATATTTTATGAATCAAGTAAAGAGCTTGAGTAATATAAACGAACTTAGTAATTGTTCCGGGCACCGGGCCCAACAAAGAAAATGAAAAGTAACTGTTCCGGGCACTGGGCCCAACAAAGAAAATGAAAAACACAAGTAAAAACCGGCATCCCGGCCCTTCAGTTTTGTGGAGCCTGGGAGTCAGTAGCAGGTTGCGGCGCAGTGGTATCGGAAACGGGGTCGGCACCAGGTGGGGTGGCATCAACGGAAGCAGTGGCATCAACGAAAGCACCAAGAGTAGGTTCTCTCGTCGACAAAACCTCTGTTGTAGCCGCCGATGGGTCTTCAGATGTAGGAGGGGGGAAGAGTTGCCCATCCTCGACATACGCTAAGAAGTGCATCCCGGCAGTAGTCATAGCTACCCTGGGGTTCAAAAATGTGATCTGTTCAAGGGCATTGCTGAAGCCTTCCTCGGCAGCATCACGAAGGGTCGCTTTCATAGCAGCTAGTCGACCCTCGTAATCCTGGACGCAGGCTTCTTTGTCGGCCTTGACAGAATCGAGAGATGAAGTCAAGAGGGCCACCTTCTGATCGGCAGCTTCAAGGAAACCCTGAGACCGCGCCAACTCTACCCGCAAGGAGGCCGAATCGGGTTGGGACTTCAGTAATTCATCCCTCAAAAGCTTAACCTCCGCCGCCGACTGCGTTTGAAGGGAAGCAAATTGAGCCTTAAAGGAAACAAGTTCCTCACAGGCTTTATCCTTTTCCTCCACCGCAACCCCGTACCTGCGACACGAATACTTAGAAATATATACACCGCACAGGTAGAGATAAAAAGTCATGATGAGAACACATACCTTTCTCGGACAGTGGTAAGCGCTCGAGCCAAAGAAGCACTGCGAAAGGCATACTCCTCGATCCGAAATATTTCGGCCAGTTCTGCCCCCACCGGAGTACCCGGTTTGAGCATATATGCAGGGGGCTTGGTCAAACGTATCAACTCTTCAGTAACCCCCTTTTTCCATAAATTGTCCGAGCGAACCCGCCTTTCAAGATTCTCGGAGTCGGAGGTAGGGGTAGTGCGTGGGCGGCCGCCCACCACAGTAAGATCCACGGTTTCGACCACCGAAACCGGGGTTAGAGTTGTTGAGGAGGGAGGCTGTGGAGTAGGCGGTGCGTCTAACGCCATAACTTGGGTACCCTCATCAAAAAACGCCCTATAAGCAGGGGGGCCACGTTTTTTAGACGGGACGCCAAGTTTGTCAGTGGCCGGCCTCTTGCCCTTGCCCCTGACCTCGGTTGGTTTGGAAAGGTGGGCGACATCAGTTTTGGCCTTAGGAGGAGGTCGTGATCCCATTCCGGCTACAATCAGAAAACATTATGCTGGGTAGGTCGAGGACGGAAGAAGTGCAAAGGATTTCATAAGTGACCCAAGGGAACTTAGACGCTAATGCTGGGGGCACATCTGAATGGGACTCTACAGAAGCAGACTCGTCCATAGTTTCCGAAGTAACACCCATTATACCTACGAAAATGAAGTGGGGAAATAAAAGTTAGTAAAACGTATCTGGAGGTAACGCATTAAATTCACAAGAAACCGAGGCCGAAATCCCGTCGACGACATGCGGTCCCGGTTGCAAATCCTTGGAAGCAGGACGCAAGATGGAGTTATGACGACATGACCTAAAGATTGAATCAGCAATGTCGTCGGAACCTATTTGAACATAATGAATGGCCTCGGATACACAATCCATACATGCATCATACTCAACCTCCATTACTGCAACCGAGGACGAGGATGATTCCTCATCGGAAGAAGGAGAGAGGCCAACCGGAGGGTTAGGATGACGGCCAGAGAGTCCCAAAGAAAGACCTTGTGGGTTACCAGTATCAATATTGGGCCCAAGAACAGAAGAGTCCAAAGAAGATAAAATCCTGGAAGAAATTGGGCTTGATATTAGGCCTAAGGGTTTTGGCTTAGGGTCTACAGGAACCGGAAGAGGCGGGGGAAATGAAGGGACCGAACCGCCAAGAGTGGCGGTGGTTTTTTTGTTTTCCGGAGGAGGAACCTCCGGTGTGACGGCGAAGGGGGTCGTTTTCACTTTCCCCCGCTGGAAGTGGAAGGCCAAACAACAACCAAGCGGCCCTGGGGCCAAATTTTTTCCTTATCTCCGCCTCCTCTTCAGGGGACATTCTTAGGGCAAATTAAGGAAAATCAAGAAAAGACTCGAAGGAAAAACAGAATGATATGAGTATAAAACGCGAAGAAAAACCCAGAAACCAAGAAAAAGTCAGAAAGAAGATATGATGCAACCCTAACAAATCCTGATACTGGCAGAATCACGATAATGCAAAAACACTAAACGATACAGGAAGAAAGGAGAAAGAAGGTACCTGTGATATTGAGGAATTGAAGTCTGAGTGGAAGAGGAACGAAGGAGGAATCCGAAGAAAATGCGAGAAGATATTTGAAGGGTTGATGAAAGAGAAGAGAGGAAGTAATAGCAGAGAACATGCAGAAGTGACAAGCAAGGGAAAAAGTAGGCACGAATAAGCAATTTTGAAGATAAAAATTTGAAATATGAGGGTAACTTGCAGTAACCGCCAGACGAAAAGAAACGGTTAAGTCACCACAATGGAACGACACGCAGGGGTATCATGGTAAAAGCACGTCCAAGCATAAGGGCAGAAAAGTGAATTCACGCCAATAGTAATCATTACCAGACGAATGAAGTGACAGACCCTTTAAAGGCATTTATTGCCATTAAGGGCAGAAAAAGTAACTGACTTGAATCAGGAAGTCCAACAGCCGTTTCAGATACGTCATAAACAATCCGGGTACATCACTCGTCCAAGGCAAATCCGACCACATCTATTCGGATGTTTTGTCGACTACACATTTGATTATATTTACATTCAGCAGAACCTGGATACATATGTCCATAAAAGTCTAGTCGGAAATACTCCGTACAAGGAAAGTCGACTAATCGTAGTCGGATTAATTGTAGTCGGATTGATTGTAACCCGGAAGTTTGCAAATCACCTTGTGCATCCCGGCTGCCAAGTATACTTGACAACCGGGCTGGGGGGCAACTGTTATGGTTTGGGCCTGGGCCCAATTGTTATGACCGATCGTGCAAATAACTTATCCATGGAACGTGGAGGCTGACCTGGTCCATGATGAACGTTGAGAACGTGCAGGACGAGGCTGGGAATCCAGGGAGCAGTTCCAATGCCCGTTACAGGTAATCTGCCTATAAATATACAGTAATTCCTGGTGAAAGGTACACACACTCTAGCTCTCTCTCTTTCAATTACACAGAGCACACACCCCACGTCAATTGGTGTATCTCTGTGATCATCTCCTTCAAGATATCATTTTCCATTGATATTCTTAGAGTTACGGAGTTAGAGTGATCAAACAGTAATCATACAGTGCTTTCGTGCTGTACATTTGTGTTCTGGAAAACATACAGAACATTATTAATAAGAGATTAGATAGGTTACAAGACGTGACACCATCCCAATGAGAGTATTACATAAAAGTTTGAATCTGAATTCTTAGTAACCAACGTTGTAATATTGAAAAACTTCCCTATTGAACATAGAATCCTCTACTATGTTTTCTAAAATAAAAACTAAAAAAAATCTCTACTATGTTTGCAATCCCATTACATGAAAATAAAACCCGGCTTGTGACAGTAGTATTGTTCGCTTTAAATTATTTATTTATTTATTTATTTCCAAGCATAATAAAGTGAGAATATTTTTTATGTATTATTAAAAAGTTGTAATTTTTTCACAAAAGTTGCATTCTCATATTCATACAAGTTTTTATTCTATAGAATATTGTAATGGATTCTGAGGGCTTTGTTTTCTTGGTGAGACCGATAGGCGTTGACAGTTCCAGAAAAGAGCCACCAGATGGCAATGGTGGTGATGGAGTTAAAAATCGAGTGTCGTTTAAGTAGAAAAATTTAAAGCATGTGGGAGGTGAGAATAGCAAAATGTGGATGAGAATAACAACTCCCGTGAGATTATGGAATGTTCCATTTTTATCATCTCAGGCTATTTTTTTTTATTTATTATCATTTGGGTTAGATTTCAAATAAATTATTAAAAAGGGGTAAGATCTTATAACTTCTCAGGTAAAAGTAATAATTCCTAATACGACTTATATTTTTTAAAATTTTTTTAAGTGAAGTCGTAAAAGATTTTACGACTTCAGTTTAATTTTTTTAAGTATACAACTTTAAAGTAGTAATAACTTTTTAAAATTTTTTAAAATTGAAGTAGTAATATTTTTTATGATTTCAGTTAAATTTTTTCAACTTATTTTTTAAAAATTTAAAATATGACCTTCAAGTTGTAAAATTATATATGATTTTAGTCATAAAATTATTTACCACTTCAAAGTTGTAAAGATTTTTACAATTTTGAAGTCATCATATTT
>PYAF01000125.1:1196671-1218605 GCA_007407185.1 Glycine tomentella | reverse complement strand
AAGAAAAAATTGAAGTCATAAAATCTTTTATGACTTCATTTAACAAAAAATTAAAAACTATAAGTCATGATAAGAGTTACAATTTCTAACTCAAAAGTCATAACAAATGTTACAATTTATCCCTTTTTAATAATTTATTTGAAATATCACCAAATGTTAATAAATAAAAAATACTCCGAGATGCTAAAAAAACCGTTCTTAATATTCCTTAATAGGTAATTGTTATTGGCAGTTCTCAACTTTATTAATATGCTTTTTTTTTTCTTTCAAATAGATCATTTTCCTAGATAAATACTTTTTGGAAGTTTAAATTTTTAAACATTCCAAAGAGTAATTTCCAGAAGTGAAAATATTGAAATTGTTACATTCCAAAAATTATTTTTCAAAAGTGTTAAAATTTTAATATTCTAGAAAGTATTTTTTGAGAGGTAATTTTCAGAAAGAAAAAAATGGGCACCAATTGCCTTGAAGTTGCTTTGTGTTGATATACCCACTTGCTCGCTTTTTTAAAAGAAATTATTAGATTTTGGAAGTATTAGTAGGAATATTAATTTCATGGATGCATCGACCCTCTAATCATAGTGACAACAAATCTTTCAAGTAATGTAATTATTGAAATCATATCATGTCTTGTTTATTGATGAAATTGCTCCTCCGGTTAAGAAGTAAAATTTTAACGAAAATAAGAAACACATCCAAGAGCTTAAGCTCTTTGTGACTATTATGTCACCATGATGAACTATCCCAAACTATGCAAAGGTTCCCTTAAAAGCAATTCGGTGTCCTTTTTTTTCTTCTTAAAATTGGGTTCGGACAAGTGCTCTCTGAAATAACACTTTCGAATAGTACTTTTCAGTGTTAAGATTTTAATATTTTAAAAAGTAATTTTTGAAAAAAATGGATATTTCTATATAAAAGAATATAAAAGGAAGATATATTAGTAAGTTTGGGAGGTGTAAATAACAATTGCCTCCTTAATAGAAGCAAGAGAAATATTGAAATATTAGTAACTCGATTAAAAACATTATAATTTTTTATGATTTTACTTTTATTTAATGAGTTTTACTTAAAATTTTATGGTTTGTAACAAATTTTAAAATATTAATTAAAAATGTTGGCTCCGTTAGTATAACAATTGAAGGAGAAGGAAAGAAAGTCTGGAAGAGAAGGGGAAAAAGTGGTAACTAGAAAAACTGGAACCAAAATAAACTGAATCACTTTATAAAAATGATTTCAGTTTTTTCTTAAAAAATGTTTAATTTTTTTTAAGGTTTAGTCTGGTTCGATTCAGATTAGTTATTCATTCAAAACTTAAATATGGTTTGATTTTTTTAAAGAGCTGAATTGAACTAAATCGCTTTTATAAAAAGGTGTAGTTAACCAAATCGTTTTTATAAATCAGTATAGTTCAGTTTTTTACTTCTTTTCAAAAAGTTCAATTTTTAATAAAGTTTTTTCTTTCAAATCCCTAATTTTTTAAATCAAATATTAAATAAGTATATTTTTAAAATAAATGAACACACCATGAAAAAAGGGTGTCTTGGGTAAATAACGTACTCTAGCTAGTGAAATCTTTTAAGACATATTTTTCCTTTCTTCTCTCTTCTCTTTGTTAAAGAAGAAAAGAATCCAAAATGCATGCAAGTTCACAAAAAGTGAGGAATCAATTAGGATTTAGGAGTCATTTTGGATTTATCCTCGAAAGCATTCCTCTATTAGGCCTTTTAGTACAATCTTGTATCAACTATTTGGATTATGCGGATTCTAATGGAATCTCATATTTGAGGTTTTCCACTATTCCCTTAACCATTTGAAATACTGTGTCACTAGTGTGGTTCAATTCCATGCCTCAATTCTCGTACAGTCTACTTTCTGGTGCAAAGAGAGTTTAATTTGAACGCGTTTGGTATAAAGGCTAGGCTTGCGTGTATATACGTTATTCTTCTTACATTGCACACATGAGACATTATTGGAGACCAAGTACTGAGAGAGTAGCATGTGAACGAAGAATAATGGGGACCATGCATATTGATAAATGATAATGATTGGTCATGCATTTCATGCAAAATTTGAGTTTAGATTGTTGTCTTACTCTCTTATCTGCTATCTATGCTTCTGTTTTTTACTTTTTTTCTTGAGGATGGGGTTCCTCTAATTCACATAAGGACAATGGAAGATACGCTTGTGGCCAGCACATGGCTACACAACATGGACTTTTGGCCAACCAAAACTCTGTCATTTGCTGTAAAAATTCAATGGAACCCAATTGGGTGAAGCTTAAAGATGAGAAGGAATAATTGTAGCAAGACTAGACTTGGCTATATATTAGAATTGGCTATCAAGTTTCAAGGACAATTCTCATGTTGATTGGTGAATCTCCCTAGTCATGTGAAATTTTTATCTTACCAATGAGGGCATCGTAATTCGTAATGAAAGAATGATTGTTAATTAGTTAAATGTGTATATACTATATAGTTACCACCGTACAAATTCGTTTGCATTCTTCTATTGAAAAAAATCACACATGGCATCGTCATAACTTGACACTAAATCAACACGAATGGTGCTCAACACAATTTTCTTAAACAACGTTTCAAAAATTTTATGGATGAAAAAATGTAATTAAGAGAAAAAATTATACTATAAATATTTAGTTAAATTTTTTAACAAAAATTAATCATCAATAAAATTGATAAATATTTCATAATTCACACCAATATTATGTTGAACAAATACAGTTGACACTAGACTGATTTTTGTTGCTCTAATAGATGGGACATTCACTTAATGGGTGAAAAACAGTCAATATCAGTAAGCTATATAAAAACTGATTGAAGAAAACTTGCTTTGTCTTTATATATATATGGGAACTTACCATTACATTTGATGCCAGGATTTATCAATGGTAGCAAAGGCCATATGGAGAGAGCCAAAACATCAATGCATAGTGACGTGGGACTTATTGACCTTGTGTTCAGCGATGGATGGGTTTTTGTTTGGCCTTTAAGCTCTACATATTTCAGTTTCTTCTGAATATGTTTTCTTACTGTATATTCCTTCTGTCTTTATAAGAAACAGATAATATTAATGTTTTTAACACTATTATTATATATTATAAAAAGGATGGGAAGTAGTAGTAGTATTATGTTTTGGTTTTGGCACGGATTTATTTATTCTTAAAATGATTTTTTTTACTCAATGACTGACGTTTCTCTTTGTGCATGTAACAGATTTTAAATTTAATTAAATTTATAATATCACATAAGAATCAAATAATCAATAACTACCCGCTCGATAAGTAATTGGTCCAAGTGGTATGAAACTTAATCCTCTTAAGTAAAGATTTGATTGAAGTCTTGTGAATGAAAAATAAAGTGGTTAAGAGGAAAGACTCTACCAAAGATGATTAGTCAAATTTTTCAATAAAAATTAGTCATCAATAAAACTAATAGAATCTCCATAGTCCACACTAATTATAACTTAAGTTTGATTATCAAATTTCTCTTATTGGTAAAGGATATGTAAATTTTGCTAAGTCTCTGTTGAGGGTTGCATTTTTTACTGGTCTTGTAAGGGAATGTATCTTCCCCTAAAACTAAAATTTTACATAAAAAAATCAATAATTCAATCCCTTTACTTAATGGGTGAGACTCATTGACAGTTAGGCTAAGTTTGTGGAAAGAGTCCGGATTGATCCCACAAAATACATCTTTGGAGAGGGGTGAGGAGTTTTAACTGAACAAGATTGATTACGAAAAATTTTAAAAATAAAAACTCAATCCTTTGATCAGGTTGACTACTAAATACTAATCCAAGTTCAATATGTACTTGCTTATGCGTGCATGGCATGGATTTAATATTTAAGTTACTATAAGCTTAGAAAAACTGTTCACCCCACAGTGAAGTTCCCGCACTGAGCGATCACATCACATCCACAATTCCACACAATTACACATCCAACTATGTCCCAAATTGTTCTGTCCTGTTTGTCTGTTATTCTAGGCGGACAAGATCTTTTTCCTTAAAAGATTCTTTTTCCTTATAGAGATGAGGGTACTTTACTCAGTCAGAGTCTATAGAGATGCACATGCAGAACCAAGCAAGAGATAAATTTGTTAGCCTTGTAAAACACTTAGCAAAAGTGTCCCTCTTTTTCATCATCTATTTTGTCCTTATTCCTTTTTCTTTTAAGGGGTGAGACACTGACATAAGGACAAATTTTGTAATCTAGGAACAAAAAGATAATAGCGAGATCAATGCACAACTACTTGTATTGGGTACTATATAGCACCTAAGACTCTTTTTAAGTTTTTTTCCCCGTTTTTACAGTTTTCTTTCTTTTGCTGAACAAGGTTTTCAGCTTGTGAAATCATAAGCTATCATAAAATGAAACAAATATATTTTGGTAGATTTTGTTGGAAACAATTCCATTCAAAGTTTCAAACTAATCAACTATACAAACTCAAGGGTGATTACTGATTACAATCACATGTACATGAAAGAGAAATAATGAACACACACTGAAGAGTTCAAACAATGAAGCTTTGCTTTTCATTGCTTTTTATTGCAAGCTGCTTTTGAAGATGATTGAAATTAGCTCATTGGAAGTCCACGTCACTAGAGAGAGATTCTGGAGATGTTTGAGTGAGTCTTTATCTAGTGATGGTAGGAAAGAAACACATCCTGCTAAGAGTTTGCCAAAAGAAAGGACAAATGAAAAATGAAGCTAGAGTTAAACAAGGATACAAAATTCTAATTAAAATTTAATCAATTTATAATAGTATATTCTGAAGCCCCCCTTTTTCTTATGATGCCAAATCTAAAAGTTTGAGAAAATAACTAAAACAACTTATTCTTATAGGACAAGTTTGGCATAATTCTGAAAATAGCAAAAGATTCACAGTTCATACCTGAAATTTTTACAAGGCATAGCAATGAATATGAAGCCAGCACTCTTGCCTCAACAGCCTTGTCATAATTCAAGTATTTTAGCAACAATGGCATGAGGATTGATAATGCCATTGGTGGAAGCTTTCTATCATCAACTAAGTGAAGGTAGCTGCTCATCCATGAAATTGTTACAAGGCTAGCTCTTGCTAAACTTGGAACTCCATTTGCTGCAGAATCTGAAAGTACACTTAGTAAATTCTTATTTCCACTTTTGAACAAGACACTGGCTGCTGTTCTTCGCCAACTTTCAGCTTCATCATCCTCTTCATTCTGGTCATCAACACACAACAAATCAATAATTTCAATAGCAAGTAGTACTGAAAGCAATTCCTGTTCTGAGATCTAGGGACATGAAATTTGACAATTGCATAATTATAATCCAAAGGCAAAGATTACCTTGTGAGCTGAATTATAAACAACAATTTCCTTGCCATAAGAGGAATCTTCAAAGCAATTTTCTTGGAAGCCAGCTTGTTGTAGAAGAGTTCTTTCCATTAATGATTCTCCTGTATAAGAAAAGTGTCCTGCTAACAAGAGTAAAGCTCTTGCTGATTGTTCTTGTATTTTGTCATTACACACTTGACAATTTAAAGCAGCCACAATTGCCTCAATTGCTTCTGCTCTATATAAGCTCTCCATGAAAGGATCTTCCTGCAACACAACTGCTATTCCATTCATGAACTCTTCAAGATTACTAAAATCGATTTATTATATAGCTAATGTATCGTTAATTAGAGTAAGTGTTTGATTTTGGAAACAATTAGTTATAAAATAACTTGGAAAATTATTCACCAGACAATAAGTTAATATTTCCATACATGGATTAGTAAGTGGAAGGAATTACCATAATATCAAGCAGCAATAATACCACTGCAACCAAAGGGCGTTCTTCAGGTGGAGCCCTCTGAAGGTAGATGAACAGAATGTGCATTGTGTTTAGGCCACCCCATCCATCTTTAAATCCCCTCAAGAAATTTAAAATCTTGGTAGTTCTGACATGATTTCAGAAGACTATCATATCAACACTTTCTGATAAAAGTGAGGAAACAAAAGAAAAGAAGGAAAAGAATAAAGAATAAACAAGATATCTAGGAAACGTTAGGTAATGAAGTACATACCTATCAAGGTATAGTAACTCAGCTAGCATAGAAAAGGCACATCCACTGCAATTTTTACTATTGCCAAGAACAATGAGTTCTAGTAAAGAACTCTTCTTTATATTGTCAGCTAGAAAACTCCGGCAGCTTTCTTCAGCATGAATGCAACTATAAACGATAAAAGCAGCATTGTTTCTCTCATGAATTTCTCCTTCTTCAATTCTTTTCATAAGAAGGGTCAATCCACCAAGTGAAACAACCTGCCTAGCATTCTCTAAATTCCTATCTTCATCGAAACCAGTAAGAAGTTGGTCCAGAAAGTAAATTGCAGCCACTTGAGGATTGCATTGTACTGTGAAGAGGGTCAGCACTTTGTCTCCAAATTCTAACACTCGAAGTACTAGTGGCACCCATTCTGGTGATAACATCTGTTTTGCTTGTGGCTTTAACAGATAAAGCAGAACTGCAGCTTTTAGAAATAGGCCAGTCCTTCTTAGAAGTCTCACAAAGATTTCTAGTTGTGGATCCAAGTTCAGCATAATTTCTCTAATTGCATCATTCCTTCCTACTAATTCTGCTAAAACTGATATAGCCAATTCTAGAATGTCATCTTCACTTGAGGCAAACAATACCTCAAGGATAGCCCCAACCACACTAGACTGTGACAGTGCTTCTTCAATTAGAGGGTCGGCTTGGGAGTTCAACCATGCTTTGGCAATCACACGAATTGCGAATTCACATTCACTTAACATATCTGATGAACATATAGTTGTAAGAGCTCCAACAAATTCACTTGAAAGGACAGTTGTTTCATTTCTAAATGAAGCATTGCAGGATGTGTAGTTGCTGTTCACCAAGCTTTCTGCTTGCATACTCCTGCAAGAAAAGCATTGAAAATAGTCCAATCTCTGTAACCCTAGCCTTATTTCAGCATAACTCTTGTCAGTTGACCTTGATGATCTTCCAAGGTATATTGTCTCTTCTTTCTGTCAAAGGTGAGAAATAATATGAAAGTATTAGTTTGAAATGCATTCCTATATTTGAAATCTGCTATGAGTTGAAGACACTCAAACTAACCTGAAGTGAACTGCAGCTGTATTCATCATTCCTTGAGCTCCATCTAATTGTCAACAATCCATTTTGTTCAGCTAGAGTGGTAGGTTTCACCTCTAGTTTGGGGCCAAATACTTCCTTGTATCTATTGCAACAGCCAAAACACAGAAAACACATAACTACCATATACTTGATTTGTTTCTTGTGAAAAGATAACAAGAGTGGACTAGTAAATGCAAGATGTCCATGTCACTTACAAGTTTGTGTTGATAGAGGAATGCAAAACAAAAGAATCTGAAGACATTTTTCTTGATGATCCGCGACTTGGTCTTGAAGGCAAAGGGACAATAGGAAGAGGAGGCTCATTAGCCCCAACTTTAAGCCATTGCTTGTAATACAAAGCAAACATAGCAGTTCCTGTGTCCACTTTGTTACCATACACCTTGCTCAAGGACTTCATTTTCTTGTCCTTCTCACCTTGACATTCACTTGAGGCCGAAACCGCGTCGAGCTCCTCGGCATACCAAATTTTAAGATGGAGAAGGTGAGGAAGGAACACATGCTCCCAAAGGTCAGGAAGCAAATAAGTCCTAGCCAAAAAAGGAGAGTCACAAAATACTTGCAGCAAATGCCTAGCACAAATCCTGTTGTTCTTCTGAAGCTTGTAAACTATTGCCAAGTAGAGCTGAGCACAAGCAGAGATATGGGAATTGGGTATTCCACAAGTTGAACCACTTTCCCTTGATGTTGTTCTAATTTTACTATTCATTGAAGCAACTATGGTCAAAAGCTCAATGGAATTCCTCAAGCTTTTGATCTTCATCTCTTTCTTTGTCCCTTGATCCTGCACCAACTTGTCAATATTCTCCATGCCTAGTTTCATGTTCATCAGAACCTCATTTTCTTCTTCCGATGATGATCCTGAACCGTTTCTTCTCCTTCTGACCAAGTAAGAATTGCACTTTTCTCTTACCATTTTCCTGAAACTATCATCTTTCACATACCTTCCAATGTATCCACTGAGGATAGCAACCACTGCTCTTGTGGCAACTTCATCCATGGGGGGTCCCACAACAGTTCTTGGTGGTGGTGACACCAATGAAGTTTCAGAAACTGAACCAACAACAACCCTTTGAGTATTGGAGTGAAATGACCAAGACCCTTTTCTTGTCATAGACTTGTCTATGCTTTTGTTGGAGCAATCAACAAGGCTTTTTCTGTCATTGCATATGTGTAGAGGGAGTGAGTTTAGTATTATCTCTGGTGTTGGTGGTGAGAGTTTGAGCTTTGGCTTCAAAGGGTTGTTTTTGTTAGGGGTTGTTTGGTAGAAGCCTTCTTCTGTGAGGAGTTCTCTGAGGGAAGTCATCTCTGAAGGGTGGGAATGAGAGGGTGACAAATTTCACATTCTTAAAATTCAGAGCCAACAACAAACAAGGAGAGCAGAGAGACAGCTAGGTATAAGAGACGAGACAGTGAAGGGACTTTTAGGCACAGAAATGAAGACAAAAAGAAGTGTTGTGTTGGGTTAATCATCAATCATGGATGGTGAAACTTTTAAGGTCTTTTAACTTGTTAGTTTGTAGGTTGTAACATTCTGTGTATGAAGGCTGAAAACAGTTTGGAACCTACCCACCGGTTCAACTCAGTTAAATTTGATATTTTTATTTTATTTCTTCCACATTTCAATATCGAGACATTCAAACCGCAATTGTTTTTTTTTTTTTTTTTAAAAGGCGTAAACAAATAGAGGAGTAGCTGATTAGGTAAGATGCAAAATCAAACTCAAATCACAGGCTGACAAGAATAGTTTTTATTGGATAATGATCATATTAGTACAAAATAACTCAAAGTCAGAATTAATATTCATTGAAAACAGTAAAAATACACATTAATATTTTTCTCCCAAACATAATTTATTTTATATAAATGTAGGATTCAGTGCTGGATAACAAACAACTATTACTTATTTTCAACTTTGTTGGTTGATAATAATAATTTAAAGAGTGTTTACATAGAATTATGAGAGACATTTTTTATAAAAGATAAAATTCTCAAATTTTTTGATAAATTTTATTCCCAAATTTTTTGATAAAGGATAAAATTCACATTTTATTTTTCTCCCAAAATTTATTTTATATCAAATGTAGGATTCAAATGCTGGATAACAAACAACTATTACTTATTTTCAACTTTGTTGGTTGATAATAATAATTTAAAGAGTGTTTACATAGAATTATGAGAGACATTTTTGATAAAGGATAAAATTCACATTTTATTTTTAAAATTGAATAAAATTCGTCAAACATTAAAAAAAATTAGAAATAGAAAATACAATTAAAGTATATTTATTACTAAGTGACATTGCTGAGGTGGCAAGCCTCCTTATCCCTGTCTGAACTCAGTTCAGCTCCTTTTTCCCTCTAGATTTTTTTTTGTACTCCTTAGATACTCCATTCACTTCACTCTCCACTCCACACTTCCTTCCTATTTCCTACAACCTCAATCCAAAATCAATCCTATACTTGAGATATTTTTCAACTTCTTCCAACTTTCAACCTCTTATTTTATTTGAATTTTTTTTTTTTTTGGTTCACCACCACCAGCTCAGAACTCAGAAGTAAAACACAAACCTTTTTTTGCCTCTTCCTTTTCCACCAGAATCTCTTCTTTTTTACTTCACACATGGAGTTACGCACCGCAATTCTTCAATCCTCTTCTTCGTTTCCTCCGAGGTTTCAAACTCTCAAACGCACTCCAGATTTCGCCTCCCCCTTCTCATTATTCGTTTCAAACCCACTTCGACTTTCATGTTTCACTTTTGTTTCCAAAGGTCAGTTTCTACATTTCAGCTTCAATTTTTATCACACACCACTTTCTTTTTCTTTTTAGTTGTTTTCTGCATTATATATTATGTATTGCTGTTGGGATAGAAGTTAGGAAGGTAAATAATGAATTAGAGGACAAAAAACTAATTTAACCATTTTTTAGGAGGATTAGATTATGTAGTAACTTTTTTATAAACGGGTTTGATGTGATTAAGGAATCAATATATGTACAAAGTTTTCACGGATGTCTTTGTAACATTGAAATGTTATTACATTTTTAGAATTCTATTTTTGATTTCAATAACTACCGTCTTTAAGGCTTAGCAAAACTGTTTTGAAAATTGATCGACCAAATGAAAAAAATTGGAGTTTTTATAGGGTTCAAAATTATTTATAAATATAATTTTTAATGGGTTAAAGTATTCATTTGGTCCTTGTATTTGTCTCCATTCTAAGTTGTTGTCCTTGTATGATAGAATGTTAAGTTTTAGTTCCCAGACAATGATGATTTTTTTTTGTAGCGGTTTATCATCGCCAAAAAGATTATTTGTAGCTTCATTAACATTGACTTTAGAAATCAAAGCTTAACTTTTATGCATTTGTAGGACTAAGGCTTACAGTTTTCTCGTATAGGAATTGAAAGTTAAAATGAAGACAACTATAAGGACCAAATGAATATTTAACCTTCTTTATGCATTATGATGGGTTTATTTGCAACATAATTGTATTTGTCTCTCTTGAATTGATGGTGTGTGACAGGAGATGATCCTAATTCCTGTAATGCTAACTTGTTTCTTGGTCAAGCAGACCAGCAGCATTCCATTCCAGTCACTGCACGTGACACAAGAGCAGTGCTGAATTGTATCAGTGAAGGGTTATCATGTACCGGTGCCTCCAGTGGTGATTGTTATTGTGATGATAAAAGGGATGATGATGAAGATGGCATGGGGTTCTTGAATAACTATGAAATGATCATTAGAGATTGTGACAAGCTAATCGAGGCTTTCATGGTTGACGAGAGAAATTGGAGGAGGCTGTTAGTTTTCAACAAAAAGTGGAATAATATTAGGCCCCATTTTTTTAGACACTGTCAGGATAAAGCAGACACAGAAGACAATCCGGTGACGAAGAACAAGCTGCTCTGGCTTGGAAAGAAGCTTAAAGAGGTCTGTCATTACTCATTTGTTATTAAAATTCTATACCCATCACTCTTTCATTATGGTATTAGTGACTAAAGAAAAACAATCTGGCACAATTCTATCTAACCTTTACCCCCACCCCCCAAATAAGTTTTCATTCCTCTTTAATGTAATTGTTTCCTAGATCAATTAGAAAATAATGAAAGGGGAAAGATGTTTGAAATGTGATTGATGCAAGGAAACATTGTATATCTAGAGATTATACATTCCTTTAAATTGTTGTTTATGGCTTCCGTAATGCACAAATTTATTCAATACTCCTCTTCTGCAGATAGATCTAGAGTTGCAGGGGCACAAGGAACTTATCGAAATGATCAAAGGGAATCCATCTAAAATTAGTGAAATTGTCTCCAGCAGTCGTAAAGATTTCACAAAAGAATTCTTCATGCATCTTCATACAATAGCTGAATCTTATGGATACAATCTCGAAACGCAAAATGGTGAGACTAAATGCTTTGAATTCTGAATTAGTGTTTTCTATAACAGTATATTTTACTTTCAAATATTTGGTCACTCACTGAACTGAATGATATCCCTCCAGTTCAGAGCTTTTTTAATACTTCATTACTACAACTAAAATTAGATGCTGGTGCCTTCTACAATCAAATCATAGGTATTCTCCCACAGAGTCATACTCCATTTTCATTCCCATTTCTCCAATAATTCTTCCTTTAAAAACATAGCTCTTCAAGTATTCGTCTAGCTTAGTCTTAGCCTAGGTTAAACTGTGATAATATGTGGCTTAGGATTTTTGTGTCCTTGCAATATAGAGATCTTATTGTACTTGCCACATGTTAAGATTCAAGAAATTAGTCAATTTAACTGGGTAGTTCAAACTTGCCTCTTCAATTAATCTGGTATTTGTCGCCATATGTTTATGTGACAAGATTTGATAAAGCTTTGGAACACATGCTTGGCTGCTGTAAAAGTCTACGATGCTGCTACTGAAAGCATTGAGGCACTAAATGCTGCAGAGTTGAATTTCCAAGATATTATCAAGTCTCCCCCGGATGCTTTCTGCTGGAAGATAGACAATTTAGCTGAGAAAAGTCAATGCTTCAATCCAGAATTAGTAGCTCATTGGCTGCGATTATGTTATAATATGGAAGAAGTAGGAAGGGTACACACAATTGTCTTGAAATTTTTTATACATCCAGTTACTTATGTTGATAATAATTTGATTTGTAGTTATTTAAGATTGGGTAAGTTAGCTCAGGCTCGTAGAGTGTTTGATGGAATGTCAAGAAAGAATACAGTTACGTGGACTGCTATTATTGATGGATATTTAAAATTTAACTTGGATGATGAAGCTTTTAAGTTATTTCAAGATTCTGTTAATCATGGGGTTCCAGCAAACAGTAAGATGTTTGTCTGTATCATGAATTTGTGTGGTAGAAGAGTGGATTTAGAGCTTGGGAAACAAATCCATGCTCGTATTTTGAAAAGCAGATGGAGGAATTTAATTGTTGACAATGCAGTTGTTCACTTTTATGCAAAATGTGGCAATATATCAAGTGCATTTCGAGTATTTGATTGTATGGCTGAGCGAGATGTAATATGTTGGACGACTATGATTACTGCTTGTTCCCAACAAGGGTTTGGACATGAAGCCTTGTCGATGTTGTCACAAATGCTAAGTGATGGGTTCTATCCTAATGAATATACTATATGTAGTGCACTAAAGGCTTGTGGAGAGAACAAAGCGTTGAAATTTGGGACACAGCTGCATGGTGTCATAATAAAGAAAATCTGCAAGAGTGATGTTTTTATAGGAACTTCCCTAGTTGATATGTATGCAAAATGTGGAGTGATGGTGGATTCTAAAGTAGTGTTCGATAGAATGAGAATTAGAAATACAGCTACTTGGACTTCTATTATATCAGGATATGCTCGAAATGGGTTTGGTGAAGAGGCCATAAGCTTCTTTCGATTAATGAAGATGAAAAGAATACATATTAATAAGTTGACAGTTTTAAGTGTCTTGATGGCTTGTGGCACAATTAAATCTTTGCTATTTGGAAGAGAAGTTCATGCACAGATAATTAAAAGTAATATCCATACTAACATATATGTAGGAAGCACTTTGGTATGGTTCTATTGCAAATGTAAAGAATACTCCTATGCTTTCAAGGTGCTCCAATATATGCCTTTTAGGGATGTTGTTTCATGGACTGCCATTATCTCTGGTTGTGCCAGGCTCGGGCTTGAACATGAGGCTCTGGAGTTTTTGCAGGAAATGATGGAAGAGGGTGTGTTGCCTAATTCCTATACTTACTCGTCAGCCTTGAAAGCTTGTGCAGAACTGGAAGCTCCACTTCAAGGAAAGTTAATTCATTCCTATGCGAGCAAGACCCCTGCCTCGTCTAATGTATTTGTAAACAGTGCTTTAATATATATGTACTCAAAATGTGGATATGTTGCTGATGCTTTTCAAGTTTTTGACAACATGCCAGAAAGGAATGTGGTTTCTTGGGAATCCATGATATTGGCTTATGCAAGGAATGGGCATGCTAGAGAGGCTCTGAAGCTCATGCATAGAATGCAAGCTGAAGGTTTTGTTGTGGATGATTATATCCATACAACGGTTATTAGTGCCTGTGGAGGTGTTGAGCATGGAGACATTCATCAGGATAGTGAGTATTCTTCACATTATTTGCATTCCTAGTAATCTTCTACAAGTTAGGAGCATCAATGAACATTGTAGAACAAGCGAATGTACTAATTATAGCAGCTAAAGGATAATGTATAGGCAGTAGATGAGGATGATACATGGTGATTTTCTGAAACAATGTGCCACCAAATGCTAGTGATGGCCTTTTGTTTTCTTTGCATCTACCCTTAATGTAAATGATTTAACATGATGAGAAAATGAAAAATGAAAAAGGAATACCTCAATCACTTAATGATCAAATGGGTTTTCTATGAGTGACATTGCCTCAGAAAGACTACATTTATGATAAAGGATGCTGCTCTCAAAATAATATCTTTATGTATGTGTTTTATATTGTATTGGGTTATATACACTCACACCTTTACTATAATCCTAAAGCAAACTGTTTATATATTCATGTACTATCAAATCCAGATTCAAAGACGTGTTAAAGAGTAGTATTCCGTTTTCCTTTCTAGTCCTACCTAGTGCACAATTCTTGTTTGCTTAAGTGGTCTCAACAGCTTTTGGATCTTGAGATGAAATTTTCATATATGGCTGTAGAACAACCATCCAATTGTTTAACTGATTGGAACTCCATAAATCCTACACATCTAAATAGCAGAAGAGGCTTTGAAACTCATCTGCACAGGCAAGGTGTGTGTACGATGAGTTTCACATACAACATTAATTTTTTCACTGGGAAAATAAAATTGTACTTTCTCCCAAATTACGTTGGTCATTTGGATGGCATTTAAAATTGATTTTGAATCACATTGCACTGAAGCATGTTGATTTTCACAGCAACACATGTTTGGTTGCAAATTTGTGGTAAGTAAAATCAATCCGTTGCATAGATCATTGATTCTGTATGTGGGACTTCCAAGTTATATTTTGCTTTCACTTCAAAAGTCACTTTAATTTATCAACCATACAAACAAAAAAACTAAAATAAACTATGTATCCATTGACAATTCAAAATCCATGATCATCAAGACACAAATTTATCATTATGTTAGAACTTGTTCTCTTATCAATCATACAAAATAAAAATAAAATAATTCTTCTAAATTTTTCCAAAATGCTTTGGTGAAGGAGATTTTATGAGTATTTGCGAAATGGAATGAGTATGTAAAGTCTATATCTTAAGAAAGAAGGATAGCTTTGAAAATAAAAAGGCTGTCAGGTTTTGTGTGAGTTAGAGAACAAAGAAGATGGAATATTAACTTGACCATGTTTTCTGAAGATGCACGTTATTCTTCCAAAGTATGGCAGGACACAATGAAGGAACAACATTAATGATTAAGGGAAACAATTGGGCTTGTAGTAAAAATTTCATATGGATGAATTGTTAGAGAAAATGTTTCGTATGTTCAAGCTGTAAAAGATGGAATGATCAATCTGAAATGTGAATTACATTCCAGAATGATGACATATATTGGCTTTAGGAATGACCAATCCGAAATATAAAAAAATAAAAAATAATTGGAAAAGGTACAACAAAAACTTGGAGGTGATTGGAAGTAACAACCTCATGTATAGGGCTACCACATTATAAAGAAAAGTTTTAACAATTTGATGTTCATTTTTAAGCAAAATAGGGCGAGATGGGATGCGTTTTCCTTTCCTATCTTTGCTCCTGCTAAAAATGCGGCAAGGCAAGCTTAGGGTTGTGTTTTGGAGAGATGAAAATGAAAACTTTAATCCAATCCTATCAATCTAAGAATTGGGAAATCTATGCGAACATGCCTCATTTTTTATTATTATTTAATTTATTTAGTTATATATTAAAATAAATAATATATTACAGTACTAATTATATTTTAATTTAAATATTATATAGAAATTAATATATAGCAAGAATATTAAATATAAAATTTTAAAAAACTAAATATGAATTTCAACTTTCTTAATTTTTAAAACTTTTTGCAAAATCGTTTTTTAAAAACATGTTGAAAACAGGAAGACGTTGTATTTCATGTTAAAAATAATAAACATTTATCATTTTTGATGATTATATACAAATAATCAAAACTAGTTTAATTAATTTTAATCCTACTCATCCATTTTAATAATTTTATATGGTATTACTAAACACACAGATCAACTGATATAAAGTTATTTCAGTTTAATCAGTTTTGCATGTCACTCATTAATTTTATCCAACTCTAAGCATGATTAATTACTTTTTGGATGAAAAATACATGTTGTCAAAAAAATAATAACTATATGGTTAAAGCTCACTTCTTTCATACTGACATCTCTGACTTCCGATTCCACCAATAACATGATGGATTCTAGGGTACGAAAGTCAAAGTCATGCATAATTTACGAAAAGGGAACGTGGATGCATGTGTACCGTTAGATCAAAATTTTAAGATTTGTTGAGTAACCGGAAATCGGTACATCAATGCACTTCGATTTTGCAGCCGTAATATATATTTAATTTGACCCTTTAATGTCACATCTCAATAATCATACTATGCAAGCAACAGGGCCGTAATCAATATCCGGATTTGGCCTATTCATCTAAGCTTAATATAAGAGTAATAATTGCAAAAGCATATTTTGTAACATTTTTTCTCAATTTTTTTTTACTGTAATTGATAATACATTAATTAATTTCTTAATTATTATTTTAAGGTTGTTAAGAAAACTGTATGTCGTATGTCTTATAGAATATTTTTTTAAAAAGTATTATTTTCAAAAGGTAGATGAAATGTAAAAGACAAAATATTTAATAGCAAAATTTTATAAAATACATAAAATAAATTAAGATAAAAATATTTAAAATATATTAAAATATATTTAAAATTGTTAAAAATACATCCAATAAGAACAGGATAGGTTTAAAAATTTTAAAAATATAATGTATTTTTTAAAAAATTAAACTTCTATTTAATATATATAAAAGTTATTCAATTTTTTAAAAAAATATTATTGGGTCAAACCAAGGATTAAATTTTTAAATGAGATAAATTGATGATAAATAGTGTAATATAAAAAATCCAAACAAATATATCAAACAACATCAATTCATAGTTAATTTTAATATTTGTGGAACCAAGTGAAAAACAATAACAATAGAAGATATAAATAAACAATATTATCACTTTTTCTGTCAGCAAAATTAAATATATATATATATATATATATATATATAGGGTCGGCCCTGGGGCAGGGCCAACAGGGCGCCCGCCTAGGGCCCAGAATTTTTTGTACGACTAGTTTAAGTAAAATTTATTTTTTTAAAAAAAATTAAATAAAAATAAAACATATATTAGAGGTCCATTTTATATGTTAGAGGCCCATGTTTTTCCTCTCTTAGTTTTAATATTATTTGTATTTCAAAAAATTTGTGTGTTAGGGACCAATTTTTTTATCCCTTAATTTTAATATTATTTGTATTTCAAAAAGTTTATGTATTAGGAATCCATTTTTTGTGTTAGAGACCCATTTTTTCCATCCCTTAGTTTTAATATTATTTATATTTCAAAAAATTTGTGTATTAAGGACCCATTTTTTCCATCTTTTAATTTTAATATTATTTGTATTTCAAAAAATTTGTATGTTAGGGGCCCATTTTTTCACTTCGCCCTGGGTCAAAAATTTTTCAAGAACGGACCTATATATATATATATATATATATATTATTAGTAGCAAGGTACCAAAAACAAAAATTCTAGGAGGTTATGGTGTATTTCAATCATAAGCAAAGACATGTTGCAATTTTATTTACAAAAGATACATGTTTACTATTAAAAAATAATTTAATTTGAAAATAATAAAATTAAATAATATAAATAAGAACAAACGAATTCTAAGTAATATTTAAACACGTGTATTTATACATAATAATATTTTAATTTTGACAATCAATATTATAATACATAAATATCTTTATTATAAATAGTAAAGCATATAACTTTATAACATAAATAGTAAAACAAATAGAACATTAAATTACTTGACTAGAACTTCTAGAACGATGAGGACATATATTTTTTAAATGGTCTATTACTCTGTCGATAGAGCAACGTTTTGGTTGACATTTTTCTTTGTCATCCATATTAGTTCATTTTCTTATTCAAATTGGTTGAAGTTTTTCATTTCTCCTCTTGGTTTGACATGTTATTCGAAATTTACAACAGTTTACAATTTATCCAAGTCTTTGAAAAAAATATATAATAACCATGTTTTCCAAAATATATATATATATATATATATATATATATTTTATTTTATTTGGCGCGATTAGCGCCAGTAACGGCGCTGTTAGCACCATGACTCGATTTGTGGCGCGATTAGCGCTAGGAATGCTCCAGAAAACATATTTTCTCTGGATTCTGGCGTGGATAGCGCCATGTGTGACGCGGTTAGCGCCAGAGCACGTTCTGGGCCAGTATAAAAGGTCATTCATGCATTTTGGAGGGCCAAAACTCTTCCTTCTTCTTCCTCTGACCCAGGGCGGCCATTGTTGAGCTTGGGAGCTCCATATCTTCATCATACTTCATCTAAACACTTCCTACCCAACTAGAAAGTTGGTTAGAACCCCTATATGAGCTAGATTCCAGCTTCAATCCTTAGAGAAAACCATAAAACGGAGAAATCTCGTTCTCTAAGGAACTTTGTAAAACTGAGTTTTGGATGAGAAAGAAGGCGATTCAAGGACGCCAAAGCTTGGAGAAGTGATCCTTCAGCCTTCTTCGACTATTTAGAGGTAAGAAACTCAAGTTTTACCGATTGATTTGTGAAATGGTTCTTGGGATGAATAATAACCAAATTGTGTTAAGACTGGAATTAGGCTTGAATTCTTTAGAAAAGTATGCTCATGAGGTTGTTCTGATGAATATTGAACTTTGAAACATGATATTTTATGAAGTTTGATTTTCACTCTGAGATGTGTATGAGTAGGAAGAATGTTGATGAAATGGAAGGTATTATGATAGATATGAGCCTAAGTGCCTTTACAGAAGTTGTTCAGAAGGTTAAATAAATGGTGAAAATGTGTTGAAATAACTGTTTTAGTCAAGTTGCATAATTGTTGGAATATGGTCTGGTTAGAGCATTGAATTGAGCTTATGCAGAGTCTAAGGGGACTCTAAGATCTTGGTTGGACCAAGATAGATCTTGTTGAGGGTTTGTGAATCGCCTATAAGGTGGTTAGCTCTGATAATCCTAAGATAGAGAACAAAGAGGTTTAATGGAAATGAATAGTGTTTCTTTTCATTCTAACGGTTGAGGACCGTTATTGATTGATCGTTTGTATGTCTTATGTAGGGCGTGATAGTGACATTGCTGGTGGTTGTGACCACGAAGTCGGGAGAGCCAGTGTAGCGCTGAGAGCAGGTAAGCTCTTTGTTCTTGAAAGTGTTTCCCACTGTTTGTGTTCCACCATACACCGAGGGAGTGATGATTATTGTATATCATGATGCATGTTGTACAGTCCAAAATAGTAGAATGACACGTGACCACCTCATAAATGTCAATGTACACGTGGTCACCCTCTATGTCAGCATTGCCTCATTAATAGGTGCTTATTCAGCCCCTAGGTGCCAGCTCGGACACAATGTCTGGGTTCCTTGTCGACCTTGCTACAGGAGCACGGACGTCGACCTTGCTACAGGAGCACGAACGTCAGCAATATTTCCTTTCCTTATTAATTGCCTATCTATATGCCCAAGATATTCAAATAAGTGTAACCACCTTATCTTATCATATCTCAACAAGCTATCTACTAAATTGTTACTTATCCTCCAAGTAATAATATATCAACAAGGTACACATTATCTCTAATTCAAATTAAGATAACTGTCTGCTATTATCTGTATTATTATTTTATCAACAAATTATCTATAAGCAAAGGTCCAAGGCTCACTCCACGCTATAAATACAACCCTCCAGGTTCTCTCTAAATCATCTCTCATTCATCTCATTCTCATTCGGTATTCACATAGAATATATCTCTCTCACATATACTTGAATGCATTACTCAAGTTCCTCAATCTCCATTCTTTAGGCAGAGTCCACCCTCGGCCCTCCTTACAAATTTAATGTTCTGACTTGAGCGTCGGAGTGTTTTTCCTTTGTTTTGCAGGTCCCTCCTCTAAGCAAAACCTAATCCTACTCTGACGTCATGGAATTTGGAGTCCACCAAGGCCACATCAAGCTCACACGTGGAATTTCCAGATTTTGGCAAGAACACATGTATATTGAAATTGTGTGTTACTGTTTTATGGAAACATGTATATGATGAGCTGAACACTGTGATAATATTGCATATGTGATTGATGAGTTATACATTGTGATAAATGTTATGTGATTGATGAGGTTCTTTGGCCAATAGAATAAAATTTAATAGACTAAATATATAAGTCCTGTGAGATGTGCCAACATAGATGGATGAAGCCTCCTCAGGCAAAGAAAGAGAGTTCTGATATGAGATGTGTCCATATAGATGGATGAAGCCTCCTCAGGCATGAATAGTAAGTCCTGATGTGAGATGTGCCCATATAAATGGATGAAGCCTCCTTAGGCATTGACATATATGTGTGTGTGTGTGTGTGTGTGTGTGTATGTTATGTACATGTGATAATATGGTTTGATAGCTGTGATGACTAGTTTGTAATGCCAATTTTGATATTATGTGCATGGAAGTGAACCAGGGAGAGCAAAGACCTCCAAGGACCCTGAGTTTACTGAGATTGTTATCTCACCCCTGTTGGGGATTGTGTTTTGCAGGTGATCCTCAGGGAGCAGCTGATAGATCCCAGGGCAAGAGGCCCGAGCAGGGATAGATTTTTTGAGAACCTTAGGCATAGTGTTGAAGAGCATGTTGGCTCTATTTTTGTTTTATGCCTATGTTTTGTAACTGATGAGGGATATGTACAGTTTTGAGACATATACTTTGTATATCATGAGAATTCACCATATATTATGTACAAATGATGTTGTTAATGACGTTTGATGACGTCATTTTGTTTACTGCTTCCATTTTAATTATATGTGATAATTGCTTCACTTAACAACCATAAGTCAATGTTAATGAACCAGATGCATACGGGACGTTACAAAATAGATGTTTCACCAATAAAATTGACATTGATTTGATAACTCACAATTTAAATTTAAGTCCGAAAGTAATAATGGACATGTGGTCCACCATGTATTAGAGTAAAACATTAAAAAAAAAATTAAGAAAGTTTATGACTGTGGACGATCCTTCCACCTCGAATTTTTACGTGTTTTTTTATGTTTTAATATGAAAATAATAAAAATAAATAATATAAATAAGGACAAATTAATTCTAGGTAGTATTTAAAGACGTGTAGTTGCACATAATAATAATTTAATGTTTTATTTTTTTATGCCGGTTTTTTGAGGATATTTATTAAAATATACAATATGCAAAAATGATAATTTAATATATATTAATATTTATATTTGTTTAAGTTGTCATAAATCATTTTAAACATTTTGACAACGCTAGCCCAATGAAAATTTGATGTTTGAGTTGTTAATCCCCTTAATATAGACACACACAACGGTATTTTAAATTAATTTTTTATTTCTTCATTTTACCAAGTAATTTTGTGGATCATTTCTACATCCTTTTTCATTAACCATTATTAACATATGGATAAAATGTGTAAACCTAATAGACTTAGATATTAAACCTATTAAAAATTCAGGATCAAATTGATCATAATTCATAAATTACCAAACAATAGAATTTATTTTATTCAATATTTAATTTTTTTATAACTATGTTTCTCCTCTTCTTTGCAAACATCTCTTATATATCCAGTGTAGGACGTGAATCCATCATCAATAACACTACATTAGGTTTAATAATCTTTTATTCATTTTTTAATGATTAATAGTTTTTATTTATTTAATATCTTTAATAATCACAATTATTAGTTAATAATTTATCAATTTCCAAAATTGTATTTTATAAAACTAAGAGGTCAAATGTTACAATTAAAAGCAACATTAAAATTGATGATTGTTTTCTATTTTTAGACACCACTTTGAATCCTTTTTAGACTAATTCAATATATAAAATTTGACTTATCATATTCATTTACATGAAAATGAAATCCAAGTAATTCTTAAATTTAAAAACATTGTCATTATAGGACTAACAATCAATTTAAT
>PYAF01000125.1:1175860-1193976 GCA_007407185.1 Glycine tomentella | reverse complement strand
GGAAAAAAAAGAAGAAGATATATTGAAAATGAAAAAAGATGAAAACAAAATTATTTTATTTTAGAAAATGCATAATAATTTATAATAAATTGAATATGGAAAAAATTAAAAAAAATCAGATAAAATTTTAAAGCATGGAGACTAAATGAGATAATAGAAATGAATTTGTGTTAAAAACATAATAGTAATGTAAATTATAATAACTGAAAATGTAATTGCATATGAACATTTTCATGTAACTTCTACATTGACTCGAAGTAAAATAATATGTAATTGACACATTTGTCTATTTTCAGTACCAATTATTTGAAACGTTGTAAATTGTTTATAACATAAATAATACAATCCAATTTAATAATGTAATACCTTGAGTTCTAAGCATAGATTTAAGCTTTGTGATTAGGAGGTATAATCATGCTTTAGTTTTCCCAAGAGGAAGCTTAAGAAAAGCAAAAAGGTTGTGTCGACCATTTCGCGCGATCCGCGTGAGGTTTGGCGCGGTCCGCGTGGGAGGTTCGAGCACATGGCGCGATCCGCGTGGATATGGCGCTAATCGCGTGGGATGTTAGAATCAGAGCAATGCTTTCAAACAGCTGGCGCGATCCGTGTGGATATGGCGCGACCAGCGTGGGAGGTTCGAATATGTGGCGCTATCAGCGTGGCTATGGCGCGATCTGCACGGGAGCTCGAATCAGGGCTGTGGATTCGAACATATGGCGCGATTTGCGTGGGTATTGCGCCAACTGCGTGGGATGTTCGAGTATATGGCGCAATCTGTGTGAGTCTGGCGCGATCCGCGCGGGAGGTTGAATCAGGGCTGTGCTTTCGTCCAGTTCGAGCGATCAACGCGGGAAGTGGTGCGATCCGCGCGAGACTTTCGGGCCAACCTTATATTAGCTCATTTCAGGACGCGAAAAAGAGGAAAGAAAGGTCTTCTTCTTCCTCCTCTGCCCTAAACCTCCATTAGAGACTGGTCCAAGCTTACTAGGGCCCTATTCCTTGCTCTAAATACCTTCCTTTAGCCTTTAATTGTGAGAGAAACACTTGGAAGCTTGAATCATTCATCCTTTCTCTTGAGAAACCCCTTTTAAGTGAGTTTTGGAATCCCCAAAGAGAAGCTCAGAGAACTTGAGAGTGGCTGAGACCCATTGCGTGGAAAGGACACCGGAGCTCGGGGAGGTGGTCCTTGGGTCTTCTTTGTCGCCATTGAGGTAAGACAAGTTTCTCTGTTTGATTTTGAGTTTGGGAGTTTGCATGAACAGTGACCCATATGTAATGGGGTTAGAATTAACCTAGGATCCTGTAGAGGATTATGTTCAGGGGGTTGTTGTGATGATGTTAGAGCCTTCAGAAATCATTATTGATGAAGTTTGATTTTGACTCTGAGCTACACATGCATAGAGAAAGGGCTGAATGTATGGCTGTTGTGAACCCTAGAGTAGATGATAAAGTGCTCTTGGGATGGTATAGATGTTGTTTATGAGCTGAGATGGGTTGTATTATGAGCTTGGATATGATAAGGCTAAGGTATGGATATGCTTGTGTTAGCCTGAACAGAGTCTTAAGAGAGGCTCTGGAGCCTTGGCTAGGCTGAGAGGGATCCTGGTGAGGGTCCTAGAATCACTTGTAAAGTGATCATTTATGGATTCTATAGAAAGGATTATAGTTCCTGTCGTTCTAACGGCTTAGGACCGTTATTGATGCGCTATGTGTTTGCCTATGTAGGACGTGAGCTTGATATTTCTGGTAGTGGTGGCCACGATACCGGGGAAGCCGGTGTTTTGCTTAGAGCAGGTAAGCTCTTGGTTCTTGTTTGTATGTCATTTGCTGTGTTCCACCATGCTCCAAATGGAGGAATGGTTTTGATGTGAATAACTGTATGTATGTGGAACATGAATGTGAATGTGATTGACTACTGGATTGTATTCTGTACCCTGTGATGGGAATTGATGTATGTTGACGTGAAATGCTAAAAATGTGATTTAAACCCTGTGACGGGGGAATGATATGTATTGATTTGATATGCTAGAAATGTAAGCTGGATCCTGTGATGGGAGACTTATATTCATGGCTATGAATTGTCTGGCTTATGATATGTCTGATGAACCGTTGGAATTGAATGTGAAATTGTGGTATGAGCTTGATATGTATGGCTATGAGCTGTTCAGCCTGTGATAGGCGTGATTGACTATTAGATTGACTGTGAATTCTGGGAATGAATGAATGTAATCCTATGGTAGTAGGATAGATGACATGAGTTTGAGTAAGACCTGCTGTGAGATGTTCCTGTGATATAGATGTAGCCTCCCAAATGGAGATGTTCCTATATGCACAGATGTAGCCTCCTCAGGCAATTGTGTTGAGATAGATTATGAGATGTTCCTGTTATATAGATGTAGCCTCCTAAAGTGGAGATGTTCCTATATATACAGATGTAGCCTCATATAAATTGTAGAGATACTGGCATGAGATGTTCCTGTTATATAGATGTAGCCTCCTAAAGTGGAGATGTTCCTATATATACAGATGTAGCCTCATGTAGACGGTTGAGATCCTGGCATGAGATGTCCCTAATATATATAGACGTAGCCTCCTAAGTGGAGATGTTCCTATATACCTAGATGTAGCCTCTGTAGGATGGTGATTTATGCTATGAACGACTGTAGGCCGTGCTTGAGGCACCTGGTTATTGACAGATGGATGTGAATTGAGATTGCTGGCTGATTGAGAATTGTGTGGATGAGGTTCTGGTATTGAATCTGAGAATGATTGTCTTAGATATACTATTTCTGTGTATATGTTGGAAAGTGAACCAGGGGAAGGAAATACTTTCAAGGGCCCTGAGTTTACTGAGATTTTATATCTCACCCTTTTTGTGGGACTTATATTCTTGCAGGTGGATCCTCAGGAGAAGCAGATAGATCCCAAGGCAAGAAGCCTATGCAGGGATAGCTGTGATTTGTAAATCTTAGGCCTAGATGACTTGAACTTATGGCTCTGATGTTTTGTATTCGCCTTTGATTTTATTTTGTACCCTGAGGGGAGATATATGTACAATTGTGTACTTAGACACAAATACTATGTATATTCACCATATTATAATGTATAGTGATTATGTTAGTGACGATTGATGATGTCACTCTTATCTTATGCTTCCAAACTGTTTAAACTCTGATGATTATTTGTTAATGATAGTAATTAAGACAAGTTAATGACTCCGGTTTTAGTTGGGGGCGTTACAAATAACATGGAGGAATAAAAGATTGGATTCATGGTGTATGATTTTTAAATTGTGAGTATTATTGTATACTTGCTTACAACATAGTAGTAGTTTCATCATTAATGAAAATCATAACATAGTACAAATTGTCGATGTCATTGTATGAAAATAGACCATGTGATTTAATAATAATAATAATAATAATAATAATAATAATAATAATAATAATTATTATTATTATTATTATTATTATTAATAGTACAATTATATTAATTCCATTCAATTAGAAGTTGAAGTGTTAATTGTTGATTTGACAAAAAACCATGATTGATAAACCCTAAATCATTTAACTAATTATTATTATTATTATTAATAGTACAATTATATTAATTCCATTCAATTAGAAGTTGAAGTGTTAATTGTTGATTTGACAAAAAACCATAATTGATAAACCGTAAATCATTTAACTAATAATTTGTTATATTCTTTATTATAGTGGTTTTGAACTTCACACACAAGACACGCAACATATTTCCAGTGAGTGTCACACTGGTCTCCATCATTATTGCGGGCCTTTGTTGGCTACCATTGAGCGATGTTATCCGACGTAACCACATGACTCGAACCGCATTTAGTTTCTATCGGGTTGACCACTTTTGTAACAAGCTCGGTTCATATGACATATTGCTCGTACTTGAGGAGGAGTGTTAAAATTACATATTATTCTGTTAATTATGATTAGAGAGAAATTAAGGATTTGTTCATTATCACTCAGATTAGATTGATTTTATGTGATTAATGTAGATCCTAATTGCTCATTATAAATAAAGGATTTTTAGTGTGGTCATCTTTGACACACAACATTACAGTAAATAACACTTACAGTTTCCAAATGGTTTTAGAGCTTAACCCTTCATAGCTTGCAGGCTATGATGCTATGCTAAAAGTGCTTCCTAAGAATCAAATCAGTATTGATCTGGTAAAGGGAGTCATTGATACACTGAGATACAAACTGCTGTATGGTGTGATTGCTGCATCCTTGAAATCTCACGTCACACTGGGTTTGGGATATAGCAATTGATTTGTCCCAAAATTGAACTGTACTATTTACACTTCGCATCTAAAAAGTTGTCTCTATCCACTTTTTACTTGTTTCCTGTTTTCTCACAAATCAAGGATACCAAAAAAATGAAGTACATATATGCATGATAACTTGACATTCTTTATATATTTGGTCTGCAGAATTCCTGATATAGTTTTCTAGTCATGTAATGCTAGTTCTTTATTCCATTTCTTCAATGTGGTTCTTGAGAGTCTATCTGTTAATTTTGACCAGATTATATTTGAAGACGTTTATGCTCTGCATCTTGATATTCGAATATCACTTGTGGATTGCTGTTGCAAGAATGAGTCTCCATCTTCGAAGGCCATTTTCTGTTTCATCTATTTTTTTATTTATTATTGTTGGGGATAGGAAGCCTCTCACTTTGATTTTCTTATCGGAAACATGTTGGAGGTGTTCATTCACATTTGATTTCACGAGTTCAAAGGGATAAGAGTGGAATGACATGTTTTATTTCCCAAAATGAGATCGTGATGACAGTGTTCCCTATGTTCCAGCAGCTCATTGAACCTCATCTTGTTCATGCACATGTTAGTGGATAGTATGCTTTTCCCTCTATATTTTAAAATTGCTTAGGAGTTAATGGTTAAAGCTTGATGATTTTAGATTTGTCAGTTGAACCATTAACGATCCATGTAAAAAACTACACTTCCTTACCTTTTATAATGCTCTCTAACTATGCCTACTTTACAATAATATGTTATTGTGTTAATCTTGAGAAATACTTACTGTAATAATAACAATATAAAACTTGATTATTTTGGTTGTTATTTATAGTCCGCCCTTTCTATTTGCTGCTGTCACCATGTTGTTGCATTATTGTTTCAGTTTTCTTTATTTTGGATAATAAATTGTTGCTTTTGGAGAATTGACGAATATATGACACATCATCATTTAATGTTGACTTGCAGCTTAAAAATTCCAAATGACTTTGACCCTGTTCTTTCTCCTGAGAGTTCATTATTTGTATTAAAGAGTAACAAAAAAGTAAGTTTAATGGTATTTATCTATCTATATATATTATGTGACAAGGCTTTGTTCAACATGTTTACTGAAGATAGAAATAAATAACAGGTAGCATATCAAGATATTGTTGCAATTCTTGATTCAGCAAAATTTTGCAGTTCAGAGCAGAAATTTATTGATATTTATATAAGGCTTCCTGGGATCCCTTCTAATGGGAAGTTAGAGAGATAGTGATTGAATTCGAGTCAGAATATGTGAAGGCAGATTTGCATTGCTGATAAGAGAGGTTGGAAATAATTTTATCTTCCCATTATTTGCTGGTTGATACCTTAACACAATTATAAATGTCAATGTATAGTTACTGTGCCATTTTGGTGATCTATTTTATTTGAAAATTTTCTTGTTATCTTGTACATGTGTCAGCCTATCAAAGAAGGGAACTTCATCATTCAGCCTAAAGTGGATTTTGATATTAGCATTAGTACGGTTGCTGGTCTTCTCAATCTTGGGTAAGCCATAATTCAATGCAAAAAGATATTCTTACCCATTTATAAATCTTCAGTAAATGTACGACTATGTTTGATTGATTAAGTTGTGATGATTATTAATAGTGTGAGAATTGTGTGCTACTAGAATTTCTGATTCTTATAGATGTTGTCCGGATTCTATATTTCTATATTAAATGAAGTAATTGATTATCATCGATGTTAGTCACTTGTCTATGTTTCAAGCATTGATTGAAGATAAAATTCCCTAAACTTAAATAGGCAGAAGGAAAAATAATTCGATGCAACAGTAAAGGAAGAGAAAACCCCAACAGTCAATGATATCTCTATTCTCCCTTGAGCTTGATAGTTTTCGTTATTTCGAATATTTTATCATTCCATAATCAATTGGTTTCAAATCTTATTGTAAGAATGATTTATAATCAGTTATTTTGGTCTTTTCTTCAAACAAAAGGGAAAAACAAAACCATAAATCCAAAGCCGGACCATGCACTCAAACTATTTCAATTTCACCTCGTGAACAAAAATTGTTCTGATTACCACATTCCTTCCGTGACCAAAAAAATAAAAAAGCTTCGACGGATCATTTGATATAATCATAGGCAAATTGATCACCTAGTCAAATTGTGAAAAAGAACCAAATCAGAATGGTTCCCTACTCAAAACTTGTTAAAAACAAGTATCTAGACAACGATTCCAAAAAAATAAAACACCTGTTTTTTGGCAGAAAAACATTTGCAGGATCCTTAAAATAAATAAATAATGTGCTTGAGCTTACTAGACAAGCTTCGCAAAAAATCTCAGCGAGTCTGGAAACACGTAAAACGGAACCTAAGGAAAAAAACAAAACACCTAAAAAAAATAGGAAAAGTGGATATAAAAGTAAAAAAAAAAAACAAAGAAGAAGTCGTGTAGCCCCACACGACTTGTACATCTACAAGAAAAAAAATGAAAAATAATGAAAAAAAGAAAAAGGGAAAAAGAAAAATAGGAAAAAATAAGAAAATAGAAAAAGAAATATAAAAGGCAAATAAGGAAAAATTATTTTGATAGATAATATATTATTATGGTTAGGGTTATAGTTTTTAAAAGATAATTTTGTATAAAATATATTATTAGGGTTTTAGTTTTTTTGCTTTCCTAAATAAGAAAATTATGGTATAAATAAAATATTATTAGGGTTGTATTTTTTAAAAGATAATTTTGAATTTAAAAAATTTTAGGTTAGGATTATAGTCTTTCGAATTTCATGCTCGCATGATTCAAATATACTATTCATCAAATATAATTTTAGATTAATTAACATAATAATATTTTTCAAAATAAATAAATAAATATATCTCTTATTTCATTTCATGTAACAAAAAAATTCTACTTACGTAAAAAATAATTCAAACAATATTTCTATTCAAATCAAAAATTTAAAATTACCAACAACAATTACAAAATTCTTTTAAAAACTAATAAAACTAATATACTAAATTAGAATAATTTAATTTATATATATAAAAAATAAAAAAATTTAATATCAGTATTTCATATATTATAAATATTAAATTTATATATTTATTAAATTATTTTACTATTTAGTTTACTAATTTTCAAACAACTTAAAATTTAAATTTTATTTTTCAAATTAAACTTACCTGTGTTATTAAAAAAATTAAATTGATTCACTTTTCAAATTACTCAAATTACAAAAAAATTTCAATTATATTAAATTAAACAATAAATTTTTTTAAATTATATCTTATATTAATTTTACAACTACTACTATAAAATTTAATTATCATAATTAACTAAAATTATTATATTTATTAAATAAATTAACCAAACAAATTAATCCAATAATATTTCTATATATTTTTTCAATTTTTCCATGTTTTCTTTATTTTTCTTTTCTTTTTTTATTGGGAGTGGTATGGAGCTCTATGAATTTGAAGTCTGAGATGCTCCATCACCCCATTGTTTTTCTTTTAAATTTAATGACTGACTCACAAGGTAATGAAATCATTGGTGGGATAATGGAGCACGTTGAACAATCTGGAAAACATTCTTGTCGCTCTACCTGCCCTATTCCCACCAGAACTGATCCTTTTTCTTGCTTGGAGACAATCAGGTCATGGACAGAAAACTTAGCTAAACAATTGAATGTTATGAACTGTCAGTAAGTATCATCTGAACTGGTTACCATCATCAGAAGAATGTCTCTGATGATGGTAACCAGTTCAGGTGATACATACTGACAGTTCATGAGCCCACAAACATTCAACTGCTTCATTGGAGCATAGATGGCATGAATGCGCTTAGGTTATAATGGAATGGAATGGGATTTGCTCCATAAAAAAAAATCAGAAATGTTAGTTTTGTTGGGAACAGAACACAGAACGGGATTTAGGATTTGGGTCTGAGGGAAAGAAGGAAGAAGTGGGAGTTTGGGGAAGTGGGAGATGCCATAGGCATTGACATTGGATTGGATGCGCCGAGTGGCTTTTATAATGCAACATGAGCTGCACGAGATGGTAAATAACTTAATTTTTTACCCCCTCTACGATAAAAAAAAGCCTCTCAGAGTTGAAGTTAATGAGCGTGAATGGGACAAAAATTAATAATGCTCTTGGTGGTGCTAGCTAAGTGTCTAGACGATACTTTTTCTACCTAATGTTCAGTGCCTACATGATACTTTTTCTACCTAATTTTCAGAGGCTGATACACATATACACAAAAAAGAAAAAGGTGGGAGGACAGAAGTTTTGCCTCCCTTCCTCCTTGGGTGCTTCCTTGTGGATTTGCCACCGGGGTAGAGTTGGTGATATTTCGTGTAGAGTTTTACTCCTCAACGTGCTTGCTGTCTTCTATTTGGTGAACGTGGATTTCTCTCTTAGTGGAGTTGTGCTTGGTTCGTGTGTTGCTTCGTGAGTGGGGTGGAGACGCGTGGAATTCTACTTCCTCTTTTTCTACTCACCGCTTCACTTTTAGTGGCTTTGGGATCACTCTCTTGTTAACCTTGTGGGTAGATATTGTGGAAGTATATTTCCCTAATTTCAGTGGACGGTTCTTCGGATATGTGGTGACCCACGTAGCTTATTCCAGCACTAAGGTTCTCTACTCCACTTTTGAAGGAGATTTATTTTATCGTCTGCGGGAGCATTTTTGGAAGTGAGCTAGGGAATACATTCTTCTGATGATGGTAACCAATTCAGATGATACATACTGACAGTTCGTGAGCCTACAAACATTCAACTGTTTCATTGGAGCATAAATGACATGAATGTGCTCAGGTTATAGTGGAATGGAACGAGATTTGCTCCATAAAAAAATCAGAAATATTAGTTTAGTTGGGAACAGAACACAGAACGGGATTTAGGATTTGGGTTTGAGGGAAAGAAGGAAGAAGTTGGAGTTTGGGGAAGTGGGAGATGCAATAGGCATTGGCATTGGATTAGAGGCGCCGAGTGGCTTTTATAATGCAACATGAGCTGCACGAGATGGTAAATAACTTAATTTTTTACCCCCTCTTAGATAAAAAAAGCCTCTCGGAGTTGAAGTTAATGAGCGTGAATGGGACAGAAATTAATAATGCTCTTGTTGGTGCTAGCTAGGTGCCTAGACGATGCTTTTTCTACCTAATGTTCAGAGGCTGAAACACATATACACAAAAAAGAAAAAGGTGGGAGGACAGAAGTTTTGCCTCCCTCCCTCCTTGGGTGCTTGCTTGTGGCTTTGCCACCGCAGTAGGGTTGGTTACATTTCGTGTAGAGCTTTTACTCCTCAACGTGCTTGCTTTCTTCTATTTGGTGAACGTGGATTCCTCTCTTAGTGGAGTTGTGCTTGGTTCGTGTGTTGCTTCGTGAGTGGGGTGGGGACGCGTGGAATTCCACTTCCTCTCTTTCTACTCACCGCTTCACTTTTAGTGGTTTTAGGATTATTCTCCTGTTAGCCTCGTGGGTAGATATTGTGGAAGTATATTTCCCTCATTTCACTGGACGGTGCTTCGGATATGTGGTGACCCACGTAGCTTATTCCAACACTAATGTCCTCTACTCCACTTTTGAAGGAGATTTATTTTATTGTCCGCGAGAGCATTTTTGGAATTGAGCTAGGGAATACATTCTTCTGATGATGGTAACCAGTTCAGATGATACATACCGACAATGCATGAGCCCACAAACATTCAACAGTTTCATTGGAGCATAGATGAAATGAATGCGCTCAGGTTATAGTGGAATGGAACGGGATTTGCTCCATAAAAAAAATCAGAAATGTTAGTTTAGTTGGGAACAGAACACAGAACGAGATTTAGGATTTGGGTCTGAGGGAAAGAAGGAAGAAGTGGGAGTTTAGGGAAGTGGGAGATGCAATAGGCATTGGCATTGGATTGGAGGCGCCGAGTGGCTTTTATAATGCAACATGAGCTGCACGAGATGGTAAATAACTTAATTTTTTACCCCCTTTTAGATAAAAAAAGCCTCTCAGAGTTGAAGTTAATGAGCGTGAATGGGACTGAAATTAATAATGCTCTTGGTGGTGCTAGCTAGGTGCCTAAACGATGCTTTTTCTATCTAATGTTCAGTGCCTACACGATACTTTTTCTACCTAATGTTCAGAGGCTGATATACATATACACAAAAAAGAAAAAGGTAGAGTAAGAAGAAAGTGACTGAGCCACACTATACTTGGGGTTTCTTCTCCTCCCCTCCTTGGGTGCCTCCCTGTGGATTTTTCCACTGTGGTGGGGTTGGGGATTCCCTTGTTTGGTGCCTTTAATTCCTCTCGGGCTGGCTTGGAGTTTCGCGTTGCTTTTATTTGCTGAAGGTTTGTGGTCATTGAAGATTCCAGCATCTCCTCTTGGCCGCGAAGTAAAGCTGTTGGAGTTTCCTGTTGTTTAGCTTTTGCATTTTTATTTGGGGGCTTTTACCCACTTCTGTGTTTCTGTAAAAGGCTAGTATTTCGGTGCATTTGAGTATTCCATTGTCTGTGTATTCTGTGATTGTTTTGTAATCAGCTGCGTGCTGTTTTTGCTTGGTCTCTTCTTCTCCTGAGAACAACATTCTTGCTCCTATCCTCTGTTTTCTGCAGGTTCTCGCTCTTTGATTTTATCGTCCATGGTTCTATGAGTCTGAACATGGGCAAGACGAAGAAGAAGAGTGGGAAGATATCTGGGGGTTCTGTAACTCCTTCGCGGGCTGAGAAAGATGAGCGAATAGTGGAGGTTGGGAACTTGGGGAAGGATGCTCCCCAAGTGTTTGAGGAAATGCCTGAAAGTAAAGATCCTGAATTTTTTTCAACTAGTGTTTCAGAGTCTCGTTCTCTAGGCACCAAAGACACCAATTTAGACCAGCCTAACGTGGAAGTTCAATCCTCTGTGGGTGATGAAGATGATTCTTTGTCGGGAAGCAAAAACAAAGGCCCTAATACTACTCCCTGGGTGAACCTCTTCAAAGGAAACAGACAACCTTCAAAAGGGCTTAACCTGGAGTCTTTTAAGGTTGATAATGGAGACTATGTTCTACTAGATGAAAGTGACATTCAACCCCTTGAAGTGGTCTGGGGGTATAGTTTGATTGGGTATGTAGCTGGGCGTTTTCCGGGCAAGAAGGTTCTATTGGAGTGTTGTGACAAATGGGGGGTCAAGTACTCGTATTCCAGCCATGACAGCGGATGGCTTATTTTCAAATTAAGCTCGGAGGAAGACAGAAACATGGTTCTTGCTAATGGACCATATTTCATTTTCCAACGACCGTTGCTCTTGAAGATTATCCCAGAGCTGTTTGATTTTGGAGAAGAGGAGTTGTGTAGGTTCCCAGTGTGGGTCAAGTTGCGAAATTTACCTTTGGAAATGTGGAATCACTATGTCTTAGGGAAAATCCTAATAATATTTCTATATTTTTTTTCAATTTTCCATTTTTTCCATGCTTTCTTTTTTTTCTTTTTTTATTGGGAGTGGTACGGAGCTCTATGAATTTCAAGTCTGTGATGTTCCACCACCCCCTTGTTTTTCTTTTAAATTTAGTGGCTGACTTACAATTAATCCAATAATATTTTTATATTTTTTTTCAATTTTTCCATTTTTTTGCATATTTTCTTTATTTTTTTCTTTTTTTTATTGGGAGTGGTATGGAGCTCTATGAATTTGAAGTCTGTGATGCTCCACCACCCCCTTGTTTTTATTTTATATTTAGTGCCTGACTCACAAGGTAATGTAGTGATTGGTGGGATAATGGAGCACGTTGAACAGACTGGAAAACATTCTTGTGACTCTACCTGCCCTATTCCCATCAGAACTGTTCCTTCTTCTTGCTTCGAGACAATCTGGTCGTGGATAGAAAACTTGGCTAAACAATTGAATGTTATGAATTGTCAGCATGTATCATCTGAACTGGTTACCACCATCAGATGAATGTCTGGAGACATTCTTCTGGTGATGGTAACCAATTATGATAATACATACTGACAGTTCATGAGCCCACAAACATTCAACTGTTTCATTGGAGCATAGATGAAATGAATGCGCTCAGGTTATAGTGGAATGGAACAGGATTTGCTCCATAAAAAAATCAAAAATGTTAGTTTAGTTGGGAACAGAACACAGAACGAGATTTAGGATTTGGGTCTGAGGGAAAGAAGGAGGAAGTGGGAGTTTGGGGAAGTGGGAGATGCAATAGGCATTGACATTGGATTGGAGGCGCCGAGTAGCTTTTATAATGCAACATAAGCTGCACGAGATGGTAAATAACTTAATTTTTTACCCCCTCTTAGATAAAAAACGCCTCTCGGAGTTGAAGTTAATGAGTGTGAATGGGACGGAAATTAATAATGCTCTTGTTGGTGCTAGCTAGGTGCCTAGATGATACTTTTTCTACCTAATGTTCAGTTCCTACACGATACTTTTTCTACCTAATGTTCAGAGGCTGATACACATATACACAAAAAAGAAAAAGGTAGAGTAAGAAGAAAGTGACTGAGCCACACTATACTTGGGGTTTCTTCTCCTCCCCTCCTTGGGTGCCTCCCTGTGGATTTTTCCACCGTGGTGGGGTTGGGGATTCCCTTGTTTGGTGCCTTTAATTCCTCTCGGGTTGGTTTGGAGTTTCACGTTGCTTTTATTTGCTGAAGGTTTGTGGTCATCAAAGATTCCAGCATCTCCTCTTGGCCGCGAAGTAAAGTTGTTGGAGTTTCCTGTTGTTTAGCTTTTGCATTTTTATTTGGGGGCTTTTACCCACTTCTGTGTTTCTGTAAAAGGCTAGTATTTCGGTGCATTTGAGTATTCTATTTTCTGTGTATTCTGTGATTGCTTTGTAATCAGCTGCGTGTTGTTTTTGCTTGGTCTCTTCTTCTCCTGAGAACAACATTCCTGCTCCTGTCCTCTATTTTCTGCAGGTTCTCGCTCTTTGATTCTATCGTCCATGGTTGTGTGAGTCTGAACATGGGCAAGACGAAGAAGAAGAGTGGGAAGATATCTAGGGGTTCTGTAACTCCTTCGCAGGCTGAGAAATATGAGCGAATAGTGGAGGTTGGGAACTTGGGGAAGGATGCCAATTCCCACAGATCACTTAACAACTTCCAAAGGTTCTCTGTCCTATGCTAGAGTGTTAGTTGAGGTAGATGCATCGGTGGACTTGGTGCGTGATGTGAAGATAAAAACATCCAGGGGCAGATTTGTTCAACATATTGAGTTTGAGAGTCTCCCAGCTTATTGCAAGAAATGCAAGGTGATTGGGCACAATATTAAGAATTGTAAAGCTGGGGTTGCAACATTATTGGATCCCATTGTTGATGTAGCAGGGAAGCAAGGTGCTGAGTCCAATGGCGCTGGAAATGAAGTAGTGAAGGTTGACATGGGGGGAAAATGTTCACAAGCCGGAGATGATTAACCAGCAAAAGGGTGGCCAAGATATAGTCTCTCATGGGAAGATGGAAACTGGCAAGGAAAAGGCTCACAATGTAGTGATCAAGTCTGCTTCTCAATAGGATGATGGTGTTAAGAAGAAACAGATTGTGCAAGCCGAGATAGCTATAGTGGAGGACTGTTCAGAGGATGATAATGAAGAGGGTTTCATAAGGGTTAAGAGCAAGCATCGGCTGAAAGGTGTGAATGATGGGGCGAATAATTCAACAAGTAATGAGCCTGTTGGTGTTGAAGGCAATGATGAGGGATTTACCTTGAAAAAAGGCAAGCATAGTTCCAAAGCCAGCTTGAACCTTGTGGTTGATGCTTGTATAGATAAACCTATGATGGGGTCTGTTGGAGGAGACAAAAGGCTTAAACCCAGTTCTGATGGGGAGGATTCTTCTCGCAAGAAGAAATGATTATCGCCTCTTGGAACGTTAGGGGTTTCCATGCACCCCTCAAGCATCTTGTAATGCATGGAATGTTGAAGGACAAAAAGGTGGATGTGGCTGCTATTTTGGAGACCAAATTAGATGTTTGTTCTCTTAATGGAATTATGAAGAGAAGATGTGGGGATTGGAGGTTTTCCCATAATTTTGATTAGCACATTGGTGGCAGAATTGTCTTAGTTTGGAGACAGGACCGTGTGCAGTTGGATGTGCTGGAGGTCACAGCCCAAGTCATTCATTGTAGGATGCATTGCAGAGTGTCTGGGAATGTTTTATGGGGTTCCTTTGTCTATGGTTTCAACTCTATAGGCACTAGGAAATCCCTCTGGCAGTCCCTGATCAATTTTGGCAATGGTGTGAAGGGACCTTGGACTATTTTAGGTGACTTTAATAGTGTTCTGAACCAGGGGGATAGAATCAATGACAGCTCTATCTCGGCTTATGAGATGGAAGATTTTGCTAGCTGTTGCTCCATGGCTGGTCTTCAGGAGTTGAGAACTACTGGGTCTGGTTTTACCTGGACCAATGGGAGAGTGTGGAGCAAAATTGATAGAGTGGTGTGCAACCAGTCTTGGCTAGACAAGTTCCCTCACAGTTTTGCAAGGGTGGTTGACTTTGGGACTGTGTCGGATCATGCTTACATTATTATGGACTCTAATCCAGAGAGTTTTAGAGGCAAACAAGCATTTCGGTTTAACAATGCTGTTGTGGAGAGCCCATAATTCTTGCTTACAGTTATCTCAGCTTGGTCTATGGAGGTGGAGGGTCATAATATGTTTAAAGTGTGCTAGAAATTGAAGAGCCTAAAGCCAGCCTTGAAGGGGTTGTTCAAATCTGAATTTAGTGGCTTGTCTGAGCGTATTGTGGAAGCTGAAAAAGCTTACTTGGAGCTGCTCCTCAAAGCCAAAGAGAGCCTTCAAATCATAATCTTATGGTCCAAGTGGCTGCTGCCAGGGCTTTCTCAGGACACCTCAGACTGGCTGAGTCAAGGATGATTGCGCAGCTTGCTAAAAATAAGTACTTAGTGCACTCGGATAGAAGTTCCAAATTTTTCTATTCCCTCATTAATAGGGATAGAAATGCTAGATATATTCCAGCTATTGTGAAGGAGGATGGTCATTCTACTTGCTCTCAAGAAGAGTTAGGGAGTGTTTTTGTGCAGCATTTTTCATCTCTTTTGGGTGCTTCGGTGCAGATTTTCCCCCCTTCTCGAGATGTCATTGATAATGGACCTAGGGTGCCTGCTGATATGTTTCCTGGGTTGCTTGGTCCTGTTTCTAATGAGGACATTTGGGAGGTTGTGGCTGGTATGGACAGCAACAAAGCCCTAGGTCCGGATGGTTACAACGCTTTATTTTTTAAAAAAGCTTGGCCAATTATTGGGATGGATGTGTGTGAAGCTGTTAAAGATTTTTTTCGCCTCTGGAAAACTCTTGAAACAACTTAACCATGCTTTTATTGCCATTGTCCCCAAGGCTGAGAATGCTTCCCATGTCAATCACTTTCGGCCAATATCGTGTTGTAATTTGTTGTACAAGATTATTTCCAAGATTTTGGCCAATAGATTCGTTCCGGTGCTGGATGCTATTATTGATCCATCTCAGGCAGCTTTTGTGAAGTCTAAGAGCATGAATGAGAATGTTTTCCTCGTTCAAGAACTCCTTAGGAAGTATCCTAGGAAGAGGGTGTCCCCTAGGTGTATGTTGAAGATTGATCTGCATAAGGCCTGCGACTCGGTCTCGTAGGAATTTCTTGGTTGGATGCTTGATGAGTTGGGGTTTCCCTCCACTTTTAGTAGGTGGGTGATGGAGTGTGTCACAACTACCTCCTTTACTGTCTCCATTAATGGGTCCATTTTTGGGCACTTCAAAGGGAAGCAGGGCCTGAGACAAGGAGATCCTTTATCTCTTTACTTGTTTGTCATCTGTATGGAGTATTTTTCCAAAGAGCTGAAGCAGCTTCGGTCCAGCATGGTCTTTAATCACCATCCGGCTTGTGTGTTGCATAACATCACTCATCTGGCCTTTGCAGATGATATTATGCTTTTCTCCAGATGTGACTTCCCTTCAGTGGCAGCTTTGTACAGCAAGCTCCAGAGCTTCTGTAATGTGTCGGGCCTGACTGTGAGTGCTGGCAAATCTGTTTTGTTTTCGGCAGGCATGGACCCCCATGTGTTATCTGATGTTATGGAGCTCACTGGTTTTGAGATGGGGACCTTTCCTATCAGATATTTGGGCATTCCTCTTATGGCATCTTGGCTGAATGTGTGCCATTATTCGCCTTTGCTGAATCGTATTGGTGGTCTTATCCAGAGCTGGCTGGCCAAGACTCTTTCCTTTGCTGGGAGGTTGGAGCTCATCCGGGGTGTGGTGGGAGACATTGGAAATTTTTGGATGGCCATGTTCCCCTTTCCGGTGGCAGTCATTGACCGGATTGATTCTTTATGTCGGAACTTTCTCTGGGGGAAACCTGTTGGTGGCTGGATCAAGCCTAGGATTGCCTGGCGGGTCGTGTGCTCTCCAAAGGAGGAGGGGGGCTTGGCATTCATAGCTTGCGGACCTAGAATCATGCACTTCTGGTTAGGGTCCTATGGGACATTGCTAGAGGCAAAGACTCCCTATGGATAAGATGGGTGCATCATTTCTACTTGAGAGGGGCTGTTGTGTGGAGTTACTCCCCTGCAAAGGGTGACTCTCCTCTCATTAAGAGATTGTTCAGCATTCGCGATTTCATTTGTGACAAGGTGGGACACGTTGGAGCTACCCTTGTTTTTAATGATTGGCTTATGAGTGGCAGCTTTGATGCCTCGAAGGCTTACTCTTTTTTTAAGCCTGCCGGCCCTAGAGTTGCTTGGGCAAAGGTTGTCTGGAATGTTGGCATCCCCCTAAGGAAGCATTTATTTTTTGGCTGGCTGCCCACAGGAGATGCTTGACTTTGGACAGAGCTCCCTTTCTTGGCAAGGGAGATCTTTGCCCGTTCTGCATGGTTGAAAAAGAGACTAATGACCATCTATTTTTTAAGTGCAGGACTGTCATCTGTGTTTGGGCTGGAGTTAGGGACTGGATTTAGTTTCTGAGAAGAAATATCTCCCTCCATGGCACCATCAACAGCTTGATTCATCGAAGGGCTACTTCGGGTAACTCAGGCAAAGGTACACTACAAAAAAACCGCGTGCTTCCGACGGACCATTTTCGGCAATGAGAAATCCGTCGGAATTGTAATTGTTACCGAAGGACGATACCGACAAAGCATATATGTGGGAAAAATTGGGGGTTTCCGACGGGGATTTCCGATAACCGTGATGTCCGTCGGAAATTTCATTTATACAGAGCAAAAGGCCCAACCCTAATCTACCACACAAAGTCCTTGTTTTGTGAAAGAGTGTTGCCTTTTGACCCTATGTGTTGCCGCCGCTGCAACAACTCAACCACCATCAACACACCGTCGCACGCGTTTTGTTGGGGTCTTCTTCCTCCGTCAGGCACCGCAGTCCCGCCAAGCTCAAGCTGTGGTGTCTTAATTGTTCCTCTGTCTCCGACGACTCAGTAGCCAAACGCACACCACCAAGCACCGGCACGGCACCAGCACACCAGCCACGACCAGGTAAGCTTTGCCGCTTTGGGGTTTCTCTAGTCCCACAAACAAGTAACAAAATTTAACAGAATATTAGGGATAACTAAGTATTTGATTAAATTCATTACTCAACACACCTAATTAAAGAAGTTGTTGATTTTTTTTTACAATAGTAAATCTAAAATCTATACTTCAATCTCATACAAATTAACTATATATCGAAACCACAAAGCCGATATAATGAGTTTGTGGTGGTTCTTAAGGTTGTGCATCTATAAATCATCGTTTCATTATTCTTGTACAGGATTGACATAGTGCATGTTTCTAAGCTTTATTCTACCATTGAACTGATACATACCTTAAAACCCAGCTTTCAACAAACAAACCT
>PYAF01000125.1:1145868-1173276 GCA_007407185.1 Glycine tomentella | reverse complement strand
TTTATGCACCATATGCAAGGATCTTCCAGTCAAGCAACGGATTCAGCAGAAGTTAATCGACTAAGGGAGGAGCTTCGTCAAACAAAGGAAGAGGTAAAAATGTTACATTCAGTTGTACTTAAATTGCTACCTCCAGAAGAGCGGAACGTTATTGAACAACAACACCACCAGCTGTCCGACCCACCACAAGCTGATCATCCACAACACCAGTCACATGACCATCAGCAACAACAACAAAACGATCAAGCACATGACCAGCAACAACAAAATGATCAACAAAGGGACTTTAGTAAAGACTATTCTGATTACTGAGTTTTGGAAGTTTTATTATTAGTAGAGTTATTAGACATGCTGCTTTTATGACTCCGTTACTCAGAATTTTAGTTAATGACTTTCAGGTTTAATGAATATGGTTTGACCATATTATTATTAGTATTTACCATTTTTTATTTGGTTTTATGAATATTGTTTTAGTGTTGTCATTAAATAATACAAATGACAAGCAAATAAGAAATGCTGCAGGGAAAAAATAACCAAATAATAGATCTACAATTTTGTTGCTGTCCAAAATTTGCGACGGAAAATTTCGTCGCTAACGCCCACATGCTGAAAAAAATTCAGTTGCTGACAAAAATTTGCGACGGAAAATTTCCGTCACAGAATTCCCATTACAAATTTCCGACGGAAAAATCCGTCGGAAATTTCCCACCAGCCATTACCGACGGATTTTTCCGTCGGAAAAATCCGTCGGAAATTTCCCACGACCCGTTACCGACGGATTTTTCCGTCAGAAATTACCGACGGAAAAAAAAATCCGTCGCCTAAAATTTCCTACGCCCCTTTTTCCGACGGATTTTTTTCCGTCGGAAATTCCGTCGCAAACTCGATTTTCCCACGGATTTTGGCTGTTACCGACGGATTTTTTCCGTCTGAAATTTCAATTTTTTTTGTAGTGGTAGATGCTTGGCTTTGGCTTCCATGGTCTATGTCATTTGGATGACCAGGAATTGTTTGCTTTTTGTTAATCACACATTTTATTTGCGTGATGTATTAGAGAAGATTAAGTTCAAGATTATGAGAGTTGTTCATTTGATGCACTTGTATTAACAAATCTTAGTGTTTATTGTAGCTAGACTTGTTGTATATAGCCCTTTTCATTTGCTTCTTTCCACAAGTGTACTAGAATTTGTTCTTCGTTGTTTGTGTGGGGTATGCCCTTGCTAGTTGTATATATATTTTTGGAAATATATAAAATCTTTACATATCTTCCAAAAAAAAAAAAAGTGGAGAGCCGTGAAGAGAGTTTCCGAAATAGGAAGGCTAAGCTGCCAAAGAAAAAGTAGGCTTGGAGTGTAACTCCGAATATGTTCTAAATTGGAGAAAGTGTATGTGGAAAGCAAAGCCAAACACAAGTGGACAGCTGGTACCCCTCTTTAATTAATATCCAGCTACCTCTTCTTACTTCTATTTATTGGACACTGCCACAATGTTAGTAAATACTAACCTTCATATATAGTTCACTTGCTTAAATCATTATTATTCTGTTAATTAAACTCCACCCTCGTGGGGAATCAAGTACCTATGTGTAGTCTTAATTAGTCATATATGGTTGAGATGGAGCTTAGGATTAATGATGTTGCAATTAATCATTGGTTGAATAGATAATGTTTTATTCAATTAGTAGTACCATAATTTTCTGCATTGAGTTTTCCTTTCTCATGCTTGAGCTTGATGGCTGTTTGCGGTGCTTCTTGTTGGTCATTTCCGTAGAAGAAAGTAGAAACCTAGCTACTACCTTCTTGCGTGCTTTATTTCAGTCATGATGGGTACATTGGAAGTTTTATAATTACTCCAAACATGATATCACGAAACATCAATTCCACCTTTATTTATTCAAACAAGATATCGTGGAAAAGGAATCGCTTTATGGAAGCCAATGAGCTCTAATTAAGTAGCTTTCCTCACTCAGGTTAATTAATGGAGATCAGATTTATTTACGAATCATATATATATATATATATATATATATATATATATATATAACTTGGATTAAAAAGGTATTTCTGTTTCTAACATATATATTAAGAATGTTGCACGAATAAGACACAGAAAACCAGTACACTAGTTAGTTTATTTATTTTTAAGGGGTGACTGAAGGGAGAAATATTTTTATACGTATTTTTTTACACATTTTTTAACCAATATCTCTACTTACTCTAGTGATGGAGTTGCCCTCATAATATTTTTTTACACATTTTTAAATATTATTTTCTTTAATATTCCTCACTAATAAAACTTCCCAGCAGCTGATGGCCATAACTTGCTCACATAACCAATAAGTATTTACCAAACCGAGTATGCGTTCCTCTCCAACTTTTGCCCTTTGTGTCTATATTAATATGGAAATAGAGATGATGAAAATAACAAATTGCACCAAATGAGACAAACTAAGGAATAAGGCACAGATAAGATAAGAACATTGAAAGTTTGTAATTAGTAAAGCCAAAGAGTGGAGTATCAAGTATATATCAGCAACACAAGTACAGAACACGTTGATGTTGAAAGCAAATAGTGACTATTGTGGTATCAGCATATGGTGTCATTATACTAATATATAGGTATAGCTATAGCTAGTTTAGCTTAGCTTGGTACTAGTTACAAATTATTTCTCGCTCATCATTATCGAGGCTCGGCAATGTGATAGAGAAAGTTCGAAGATATTAACGTTGTTGGGTTGCATACGACCCGTCCCATCTTTCTCTAAGCCAATGCGGCAATGCAAACAGTCCTTCTTCCTGGCTCGCTAATTCCTGCTTTTCACTTCAATCACATGCTTCTTATTGTAATTTGTAATTTTACCACTGCTCCATGCTGCTTCTCATTCTAAGATCTTATATAATTGGGATTTAGGTTTACGCCATAAAATTTCACGTCAATGTTTACTTGAGAGATTAAGAAAAAGACTACTCACCAGAAAGAAAGAAAAAAAGAGACGTGTGTGATGAGATTTATAAATTTTTGGTCACAAGATGAGACATACTAAGAAAAAGGTGGAGAGCAGTGAGGAGAGAGTTTCCGAAATAGGAAGGCTAAGCTGCCAAAGAAAAAGTAGGCTTGGAGTGTAACTCCAAATAAGTTCTAAATTGGAGAAAGTGTATGTGGAAAGCAAAGCCAAGCACTAGTGGACAGCTGGTACCCCTCTTTACTAACAAATTTATTATATATGATAAATTGTGACTTGATATTTATGTAAAAAAAAATAAACAATCTATCGTGTTAGTAACATTAATACTAACAAATTAATAGTAGTGACCAGTATAAACCTCTATGCTGTCTCTCAATCAAAGGCTTCTTTGCCGTTTATTATTATTTTCTCTCTTCCTTGATTGTTGTGCAATAAATAATGAAAGGCTTAAGATGTTGTAACTTGTAAGACATAGGCTGCATGAAGATTCGGAGAAGGATACCAATTGATCAATCAATCATGCCATCGTCTCAATCTATCTATCATAAGCGAACATATTATTTTTAGAACAAATCATGTAATCACACCGTCCCGTTATCATACGCATACCCACACTCTCTCAGGGGCTTGCAGCATCCAGACTACGTACAATTAAACACGTAAATTTTATTAAATTGCAATTTTAAAATGATTTTGTTTTATTTTTCAACTTTTGTGTGACACATGTACATAAACAACTATGAGATGCACAAAATATTATAGGGAAATATTTTAAACTAACAAAAATGTATGTAAATGGCATTTTATAGGAGCATACAGCTGGCAGCATGAATTGGAGGGGTTATTTTCGAACTTCAAAGTGTCTGTTTGGTTCTGCATTCCACTTTCCACATGCAAAATTGCGCATACGAAACGCAGAAGCCAGAAGCTACTTTATTTTGACGCACTAAGACAGAAGCCACTAGGGCAGGCTTGCATGCTAAATAATAACCAACCACACACAAATCGAATGCCGCGATTCGTATTTTCACATGACAAATGTATGGATGCACACAGTGATGGGAATTGGATGGATTCAAAAATGTGATCCATGACAGTGAGAATCAGAGAAAGATATTAACAATTAACGCACAAATAGAGAACAACAATCAAAGCACGAAAACGACAAGGACGTCTTCACAATGATTCATTGTCGATTTCATATATATATACACCATTTTACCTAATCCAACCTAGCTAGTAGTACTTTTGGACAATGGCCAAGTTATTTCCGTCATTAATATTCCTGAGTCGGCAACCCTTGTGATTGTTTACATCATTGTTTATGCTGCGTATATAAGAACAATCGCAGGATAAATAATTGCGAACCATGTGGTCAAACAAGGATGATAAAGTTACAACCTTAGTAGCAGATATCATTCATATTCATCTCTAGCCAGCTGCAGCAAATGTTTAATTAGGAATACAAATTAATAAGGGGGTGTGTCATTAGTTGACTTCTCTCATCATTTTATACTTATCCTCTAATTCATGTCCCTATGTTTCTAGCTCTCGTGCTTAATATGTCATTAATGATATACGTCGTGTCTGCTTTATTGCATGTTTACTACATATAAATTATTTATAGCATCTAAAAATAACTAAAAGAAAGGGTGTGTCATTCATTGAGGTTTTTACTTTTTAATACATATCTAGTTAGTTAAGACTAATGGGGGCTGGGTCTAGTAAAAAACAATAGTTTGCCACAATCTTTGGACTAATCTCTAGTAAAAATTATAACTCAATGTAACTACTTTTTTTTTTAAATTAGTATTAAAGTTGTTAAAATTTTAAAAATACATTTTCAGAAATAAAAAAATGTATCAAATTAAATAAGATTGTATTTGAAATGATAAACAAAAGTTATGTGATTGTTGTTTAATTTGGAATAATAAGAATTAAGTGTAATTTTTTAATTATATTATAAATCTTTATTTATTTAATTCATCTTTTAAAGTTTTATATGTCATCTACAAATGTTTATACGATAGGAAATGTGGAAGATGACTCTTAAATTTCAAAGTTCAAATCTTAAGAGACTTAAATATCAAACTAGTTGTAAATAAAGAAAAATGCAAAAAGTGGAAGATGAAACAAACACTTTATGATCACTGTGAAACTTTAAAGTTTAAACTTTTCAAAAACTGGAAACACCACTAAACATTATTCATTATTTCCTGACTGTCATTCTATCAATTGAGTGTTTGCTTCATCTTCCACTTTATGACCTTAGGTAGAACAAAAGTATCAAGCATCATTAATGTTAGAACTGTAGCCACCTAGCTAGCACCACCCAAGAGCATTATTAATGTTAGAACAAAAGTATCGTGCATTTGGTGAAAGCAATCGACGCAGAAGCCAAATACTACGATGAATCATTTGCCACTTGCTAGCTAGACGATACCCTCTGCCATCAAAATTTCTATCCCATTCACCCTGATCCATCACTTCATTAACTGCAACTCGGGGACAGTGCAAACTACTACCAAAAATAGATGAAAGCATAATGCTATCATAAATTCGGACTTCCAGTACAAATTTAATGGATAAAAATAAAATAAATATAAAAGTAAGAGTCACTGTTCACTGTTCTATAGTTCAATTCTGGCTATAGAATATCGTTTCTTGGCCAAGCAGACCAGCAGCATTCCATTCCAGTCACTGCACGTGACACAAGAGCAGTGCTGAATTGTATCGGTGAAGGGTTATCATGTACCGGTACCTCCAGTGGTGATTGATATTGTGATGATAAAAGGGATGATGATGAAGATGGCATGGGGTTCTTGAAAAACTATGAAATGATCATTAGAGATTGTGACAAGCTAATCGAGGCTTTCATGGTTGACGAGAGAAATTGGAGGAGGCTGTTAGTTTTCAACAAAAAGTGGAATAATATTAGGCCCCATTTTTTTAGACACTGTCAGCATAAAGCAGACACAGAAGACAATCCGGTGACGAAGAACAAGCTGCTCTGGCTTGGGAAGAAGCTTAAAGAGGTCTGTCATTACTCATTTGTTATTGAAATTCTATACCCATCACTCTATCATTATGGTATTAGTGACTAAAGAAAAACAATCTGGCACAATTCTATCTAACCTTTACCCCCACCCCCCAAATAACTTTTCATTCCTCTTTAATGTAATATACACACTTGTAGCTGTATTTCATAGCGCAATTGTACTGTTTCCTACATCAATTAGAAAATAATGAAAGGGGAAAGATGTTTGAAATGTGATTGATGCAAGGAAACATTGTATATCTAGCGATTATACATTCCTTTAAATTGTTGTTTATGGCTTCCGTAATGCACAAATTTATTCAATACTCCTGTTCTGCAGATAGATCTAGAGTTGCAGGGGCACAATGAACTTATCGAAATGATCAAAGGGAATCCATCTAAAATTAGTGAAATTGTCTCCAGCAGTCGTAAAGATTTCACAAAAGAATTCTTTATGCATCTTCATACAATAGCTGAATCTTATGGATACAATTTCGAAATGCAAAATGGTGAGACTAAATGCTTTGAATTCTGAATTAGTGTTTTCTATAACAGTATATTTTGCTTTCAAATATTTGGTCACTCACTGAACTGAATGATATCCCTCCAGTTCAGAGCTTTTTTAATACTTCACTAGTTACAGTACCCGTGCCCATTTGCACGGCTTCGCTTCATTCCGTGCTAGATTTGTATAAAATATTTTTAATGTTTAATGATTAAGAATTATTGTATAAATAAACTTAAAAATAAAAAGTAAAAGATAAATTACTAAATTATCAGTTAATAATAAATTAAGGACTCCACTAAAAAATGGAGAGTGTTTCATTGTAGTGTTTGAGGAATGGAATCAATAAACACTAATATATCACATCAAATTTTACTATCAAGATTTAAGGTAATTAGAGTTATTAGTAGGAGATATAAGATTGGTTGGATGATTAAGAAAGAAAAAAATGATAAAAAAACCCTAGGTTCTATCCTTGCTGTTAACGAAAAAAATTAACAATTAATATTTTTTGATAAAAAAATATAGAATTATTAGTCCTTTCCATATCATGTAATTTTTAACTATTGTTACTATTATTTTTTTCAATATGAAAAAGTACAAGAATGAAGAATCATTCTGATATACTACTATAAGACAATATAAGACAAGGTTTTTGTTTTAATGGTTTCAGGCTAGGCTTCATAATTGATTTTCTATCTAAGGCCATTCTTATTGGGTTCATGGCTGGAGCTGCTATTATTGTCTCACTGCAACAGCAGTTTAGTTTAATTTATTTTTAAACTTTTTAATTATGTACAGACATTGGATCTTTGAAGATATCAGAGAAGAAAATGGACACTATTACACCTGTGCGTAGGCCTGACAATGGGGGAACAGTAGCAGTTCGAAAATGCGATCTCCATGTGAACCATTTCCCTGTTTCCTTCAATCCACAGAGTATAATTATGCATTATAATGTGGAAGTGAAGGCCAAGGCTCCTCCACCGAAGAACAATCGCCCTCCCAAGAAGATTTCGAAGTACGACTTGTCATTGATTCGGGATACGCTGTTTTCCGACAATTCGCTGCCTTCTTCAGCGTATGATGGTGAAAAGAACATCTTCAGTGCGGTGCCTTTGCCAGAGGAAGCATTTACCGTGGACGTGTCCAAAGGAGAGGAAGAAAGGCCTGTTTCGTATTTGGTCTCTCTGAAATTGGTGAGTAGGCTCGAGCTTCGGAAGTTGAGGGATTACCTCAGTGGAAGCGTGCTTTCGATCCCTAGGAATGTTTTGCACAGCTTGGATTTGGTGGTGAAGGAGAATCCTGCGAAGCAGTGTGTTTCGTTGGGGAGATGCTTCTTCCCCATGAACCCTCCTTTGAGGGAGACAGATCTTAACCATGGCATAATTGCGATTGGAGGTTTTCAGCAGAGTCTTAAGCCTACTTCTCAGGGATTGTCCTTGTGCCTGGACTATTCGGTTTTGTCCTTTCGGAAGAAGCTGTCGGTGTTGGATTTTCTGCACGAGCATATTAGGGACTTCAATTTGAGGGAGTTTGGGCGGTTCAGGAGACAAGTTGAGCATGTACTTATTGGGTTGAAAGTTAATGTTAAACACCGGAAGACAAAGCAGAAGTACACTATTACTAGGTTGACACCCAAGGTTACGAGACATATCACATTCCCTATTTTGGACCCCGAGGGCCGGAATCCCCCAAAGGAAGCTACTCTGGTTGGTTACTTTCTGGAGAAGTATGGTAAGACAATTGAATACAAGGACATTCCTGCCTTGGATTTTGGAGGCAACAAGACGAATTTTGTGCCTATGGAGTTGTGTGAGTTGGTTGAGGGGCAGAGATACCCCAAAGAGAATTTGGACAAATATGCTGCCAGGGACTTGAAAGGCATGTCAGTGACTCCTCCAAGGGACAGGCAAAGTACAATACAAGAAATGGTGAACTCAAAGGAAGGACCGTGCGGGTAAGGGGAATTTAATTTCATGAACATGCCTGGATACTTGTAGCTTTTGGTGGTGTTTGTTGCATTGGTATAAGTTTCAAATGATCTGTGTGTTGTCAATTTCTCCTTGTCTGTTTACTAATTTGTCAACTGTTGTGACTTGTGATCCATAAGTAAATTTTTTACCTTGCTGCGCTTATATGTTGAAGATGTTATTATTGAATATGTATGGTTTGTGGAACTTGTGATGTTGCTTTTCCTTGCTTGCATGGAACCTAATTAGTTTTATTGACACAAGTATGGACTCTTTCTGTTTCTTTGGTGTTTCTTTTTCTTCTTTTTTCTTTACCCCCTCCCCATCCTGCTTTGTACTGTCCAATGAGGTTACTTTTGCAAAGTCTTTTCATTCTATTTATATGAAAGTAAAATTAACTAAATATCAGGACCTTGTGCTTAAAGGACTACATAGTTTTGAACACAAGCACAAATCCTCAAATGTCCTGTCCGTATAACGCATTCTTTCTATATTTGTTGACTTGATTGTGTTTAGTATAAACTGTTTTGACTCCACAAATACAAATTGATTTATATTTAACAAATACTTTCTGTAAGTACAGAACTAGAATTGGAAATGTAATGGCTATTATTTTGTAACGGGGGAACGTATAGCTTCATAATCCATGTATCTTTTTAATTTCCCTTTTATCTCCTTGTGTATATACTTTGCCATGATTCTTTTCATGTTGTATCTTTTTTTTCTTCTTAATTTGTTATAGAGACAAAGGCCTCACAAAATCTCTTTTGACAGAGGTGGTGTAATTAAAAATTTTGCAATGAGTGTCAACACTTCCATGACAAATGTGACAGGAGTGTAATTCAGCCTCCACAATTGAAGCTAGGTAATCCAAATGGCCAGACTGTTAGTTTGACACTGAAAGTAGATAAATGCGAGTGGAATCTATTGGAACGAACAATGGTGGAAGGCAAGCCAGTTGAGTGTTGGAGCATTCTTGATTTAACAGCAAGGAGTCTAGTTGGCACAAATTTAAGGGCAAACAATTCGTTGAGAACCTTATCAGTAAGCACAGAAAATTGGGTATTGGCATGAAGGAGCCAGTTTGGTATAAACAATCTAGTATGTGGAGTCTTGGGGATTACAATTCGCTGTGTAAATTACTTGAAAATATTGAGGACAAGGTTCAAAAAAGATATCGACGAAAACTACAATTTCTTCTTTGTGTGATGTCCGACAAGCATCAAGGTTACAAGTGCCTCAAATGGATTGCTGAGACCAAGGTTGGCATAGTGACACAATGCTGCTGCTTGTCTGGTATTGCTAATAAAGGGAAGGACCAATATCTTACAAATCTTGCCTCAAGATTAATGCCAAAATTGGAGGTAGTAATGTGGAGCTCATCAATAGGCTACCACACTTTGAGGGTGAAGGTCATGTTATGTTCATAGGGGTTGATGTCAATCATCCAGCTTCTCGAGACATCAACAGTCCATCAATTGCTGCTGTAGTTGCCACTGTTAATTGGCCTGCTGCAAATCGCTATGCAGCACGTGTTTGTGCTCAAGGTCATCGGGTTGAGAAAATTTTGAATTTTGGGAGAATTTGCTACGAGCTCGTTTCATATTACAATAGGCTGAACAAAGTCAGGCCTGAAAAAATTGTTGTTTTCGTGATGGCATGAGCGAAAGTCAATTCCATATGGTTCTCACAGAGGAGTTACAAGATTTGAAGGTGTTTAGTGATGCAAATTACTTCCCAACCATCACTATTATTGTCGCACAAAAGCGACATCAAACTCGATTTTTTCCTGTGGATCCGAAGGATGGGAATCTTAAAACTAGCAATGTGTTTCCTGGTACAGTTGTGGACACAAAAGTAGTACATCCTTTTGAATTTGACTTTTACCTTTGTAGTCACATGGAAGCTTGGGTACAAGCAAGCTCACTCACTATCATGTCTTATGGGATGAACACAAATTTACCTATGATGATTTGCAGAAACTGATATATGACAAGTGCTTTACCTTTGCAAGGTGCACTAAACCTGTATCTTTAGTCCCTCCGGTGTACTATGCTGATCTCACCGCATATAGAGGACCGTTATATTATGAAGCAATGAATCAAATGCAATCTGCTGGTTCAGCTGCGTCGTCTTCATCATCGCAAATCACTTCTTTGTCAATTTCTTCAACAAGCTCAAGTTTAAATGATCCGGGTTATTACAAGTTGCATGTGATGTGGAAAACATGATGTTCTTCGTTTGAAGGGCTTATAACTTCACTCTGTTGTGGCAAAAGAACTTATGTTGCTCCTCTTCTCTGCTCTCTTTGCATTGGGACAAATAAGTAATTTGTTTGTGAGTTTAATGGGGCAATTATGGTGAAATTATTTTCAGTGTCTTGTCCTTTGTTATTGTAATAATGGAGTCGAAACTTGTAACAGGTTTCATGTAGATGCAACCACAAACCCAAAACCAACATGAACAAGATTCGACTCCATTATTACAATAACAAAGGACAAGACACTGAAAATAATTTCATGCCCCCATTAGATTCACAAACAAACTACTGTCCCAATGCAAAGAGAGCATAGAAGAGGAGCAACATAAGTTCTTCTGCCACAACAGAGTGAAGATATAAGCCCTTCAAACGAAGAACATTATGTTTTCCACATCAACATGTAACTTGTAATACCCCGGATCATTTAAACTTGAGCCTGTTGAAGAAATTGACAAAGAAGTGATTTGCGATGATGAAGACGACGCAGCTGAGGAGATTGCATTTGATTCGTTGATTCGTAATATAACCGTCCTCTATATGCAATGAGATCAGCATAGTACATTGGAGGGACTAAAGATACAGGTTTAGTGCACCTTGCAAAGGTAAAACACATGTCATATATCAGTTTCTGCAAATCATCAGAGATAAAGTTGTGCTCATCCCATAAGACATGATAATGAGTGGGCTTGCTTGTACCCAAGCTTCCATAGTGACCACAAAGGTAAAAGTCAAATTCAAAAGGATGTACTACTTTTGTGTCCACAACTGTACCAGGAAACACATTGCTAGTTTTAAGAATCTCATCCTTCGGACCCAGAGGAAAAAATCGAGTTTGATGTCGCTTTTGTGCGACAATAATAGTGATTGTTGGGAAGTAATTTGCATCACTAAACACCGATTTCAAATCTTATAACTCCTCCATGAGAACCATATGGAATTGACTTTCGCTCACGCCATCACGAAAGAACACAATTTTTTCAAGCCTGACTTTGTTCAGCCTATTGTAATATGAAACGAGCTCGTAGCAAATTCTCTCAAAATTCAAAATTTTCTCAACCCGATGACCTTGAGCACAAACACTTGCTGCATAGCGATTTGCAGCAGGTCAATTAACAGTGGCAACTACAACAACAATTGATGGATTGTTGATGTCCCGGGAAGCTGGATGATTGACATCAGCCCCTATGAACATAACATGACCTTCACCCTCAAAGTATGGTAGCCTATTGATGAGCTCCACATTACTACCTCCAATTTTGGCATTGATCTTGAGGCAAGATTTATAAGATATTGGTCCTTCCCTTCATTAGGAATACCAGACAAGCAACATTGTGTCACTATGCCAACCTTGGTCTCAGCAATCCATTTGAGGCACTTGTAACCTTGATGCTTGTCGGACATCACACAAAGAAGAAATTGTAGTTTTCGTCGATATCTTTTTTGAACATTGTCCTCAATATTTTCAAGTAATTTACACAACGAATTGTAACCCCCAAGACTCCACATACTAGATTGTTCAAACCAAACTGGCTCCTTCATGCCAATACCCCAAAGAGAATTTGGACAAATATGCTGCCAGGGACTTGAAAGGCATGTCAGTGGCTCCTCCAAGAGACAGGCAAAGTACAATACAAGAAATGGTGAACTCAAAGGAAGGACCGTGCGGGTAAGGGGAATTTAATTTCATGAACATGCCTGAATACTTGTAGCTTTTGGTGGTGGTTGTTGCATTGGTATAAGTTTCAAATGATCTGTGTGTGGTCAATGTCTCCTTGTCTGTTTACTAATTTGTCAACTGTTGTGACTTGTGATCCATAAGTAAATTTTTTACCTTGCTGCGCTTATATGTTGAAGATGTTATTATTGAATATGTATGGTTTGTGGAACTTGTGATGCTGCTTTTCCTTGCTTGCATGGAACCTAATTAGTTTTATTGACACAAGTATGGACTCTTTCTGGTTCTTTGGTGTTTCTTTTTCTTCTTTTTTCTTTGCCCCCTCCCCATCCTGCTTTGTACTGTCCAATGAGGTTACTTTTGCAAAGTCTTTTCATTCTATTTATATGAAAGTAAAATTAACTAAATATCAGGACCTTGTGCTTAAAGGACTACATAGCTTTGAACACAAGCACAAATCCTCAAATGTCCTGTCCGTATAACGCATTCTTTCTATATTTGTTGACTTGATTGTGTTTAGTATAAACTGTTTTGGCTCCACAAATACAAATTGATTTGTATTTAACAAATACTTTCTGTAAGTACATAACTAGAATTGGAAATGTAATGGCTATTATTTTGTAATGGGGGAACGTATAACTTCATAATCCATGTATCTTTTTAATTTCCCTTTTATCTCCTTGTGTATATATTTGCCATGATTCTTTTCATCTGTTGTATCTTTTTTTCTTCTTAGTTTGTTAGAGTCAAAGGCCTCACAAAATCTCTTTTGACAGAGGTGGTGTTATTAAAAATTTTGGAATGAGTGTCAACACTTCCATGGGTTCATACCTGCCTCTACAGTTGCTCCTTAATTTTTTGGTCTACCATTTCTCAATTTTTCCTGCTTTTTTTTTTTTTGGGAAAGGGGGGGGGGGGGATAAAATTGCTCCTTATTTTTTACTCGCCATTGCATGTTTCTTGGTATGCAAGAAATTAATAGATTTTTACTTTTGCTTTATTTTGAGTCATTTATTAAATTCTATTTGTACAATTGTGATTTATTTGTAGTTGGGAATATGTAATTTTGTCTGGATATTGATTTCAGAAATTTTGGGGTCAATCTAACTTTGACTCCATTTATTAAGATTATTCTAGTGTGATTGGAAACCTTATTCTCTTGTATTTTATGAAATGAATTCATGATGACTTTTTACATCACTTCTCATTTTTTTTCTAACTCTATTCTTATTTTAAGTGCTTATCTCAATTGGAGATTCAAATGTAAGATCATAGTTGTCTTTCTTTTCTAATAATTAAAAAAAATACATCAAGAAGTTTAAAAAAAATAAAGAATAAAAGACTTGCAAGATTTACAACACTATTGTTGGAATGTCTTGAACTTATGTATATATAGAGAGAGAGAAATTCAAAATTTTGCTGCTCACAAAGTGTACAATTAGTGACAGCCGAAACATATATCTAGAAAGTATGTAGACAATAAAATAAATCATATTCTTAATTAAATAACATTGATCAATGGATTTCCACTCTGCATTAATTAGTCTCAAACCATATGCTCTTTGGAACATTAGATGCCTCAACTTGAACATGCGGAGTACCTATTCAAAATTATATGAGGCAAACATTTTTAAACACATATAATGTCAGATATCTCAATGACTAAAACTTCATTTTGATATGCCATTAATTACTTTGTATCTTCTTTAAGAACTTAGAGTAAAAAGATCAACTAATTAGGTGAGTGGTACCAGCAACAAAGTGGGAAGATTATGAATAAATATATAGAAACTGGTAGAACTAGAAGGTTGTAGTTTTTGAATTAGCATGTAGCTGGTGTGTGGGAAGGAAGGTTTCTTTTTGGTTCTGTACTTATATGGAATCTTTTGTAGTCAATGGATGTGAAATTGAACATATATGTTGTATAGACAGCTAGATTCACTTAATATAGTTATCAGAAATAGGAAAAACATATAGTAAAACATTTTTATATTTACATTTTGTCTTGGATTAGAGCAGCATTTTTATAGTTACCAATAGTTGCTTTATGTATTTGTTATTTTATAGTCGTGAGTGGGAGCATAGATATAAGTTATAAGTTCATGTTATATAAACATATTGTTAAGTTTGGTTTTTTTGGTATATTGGTGAGGTTGTGTTAATTTATGGATGTTGTTTTGAAATTGCTTCCTTTTATTGCGCTCTTGATGCTATGTATGTTTTGGATTGACTTTAATACTTCATTTGTTTTTATATAAAAGATCCAATTACCTAATTTAATTTATGGAGTAACATTTTTTGCTAATAAAAAAACTAATGTGTTGTTGTTTATGGTCTTTGGTGAGGAATTGAAATTGAAAATTGTTATGCCATGCTACCAAAGGCGTATAAGGAGGGCTAGGGTGGGACATCGTCCCTCTAAAATTTTATTATATATATATATATTAAAAATTTAAAATAAAAAATAATAATAATACAAAAATTGTATTGCATAATATAATAGGATATAATAATATTTTTTAATATTACATTAAAAAATAGGATAAACTATTTTTAAGATTGTATTATATAATATAATATAAATCTTTAAGATTACATTGCATAATAAGATAAAAAAAAATTAAGATTGCATTCAAAAATAAAATAGAATATTTTTTAATATTGTATTTAAAAATAGGATAAAATATTTTTAAGATTGTATTGCATAATATAAAATATTTTTAAGATTGCATTGCATAATATAATAAAATTTAGGATTGCATTCAAAAATTGGTTAAAATCATATGCTTAAATTAGTATAAATAGAAACATATTTGTGTGTTTATAGTATGCATTTCATTCCAAATAATATTATAGCTTTAGAAAGTTTATGTTTGTATCATTGTGAGAATTGTTATGAGATCATATAGAAACGTTTGACAAGTTTGATTCTTAACTCTTCATCAGGATTTAAAGGTACTTATTTATTATCACAGTGGAGTTATCCATTGGATTGATTATCCAATTTGGACGTCGTGATTTTTTATCCAATTGGATTTTTCACACTAAAACCGATTGTGTCTTCGTCTTCTTTATCTTTTATCTTCATATTATTGTTTTGAGTTTGATTTTAAATTGTGAATTATTTTATTAAGACTTACTAGACTTTGTCAGCTTGTTCATCAACTCACACTATTTGCAATTTGTCTGGTTGTGGTTCGCGGTTTGTCTCTTTTTGTATATTAGATTTGTATTGTATTTGGAGTACTTTTATTTATGATATATTTCCTTTTATATTCGTCCCCTCTCAATAAAATTCCCGCTTCCGCCATTATCTGTTACTTAATTTCCTAGAGTTAAGTTTCTAAGATAAGATTCAACATTTTTAATATCAAAATATAAAGTATTTTTATTCTCTAACTTTTTAAGGAGTAGTAAACATTTTTATTACAGGCATTGCATACTTGCAACTTGAAAGCACTCAGGATCTATTGATGTACAATGATATAATTATATAATTATCTTTTAAAATAGAGTAAATTATATTTGCATCCCATGTGTTTTGCTCAAATTTTATTTGATAGCCTTCTCTTTTTTCACATTACTTTTATCCCATTCTGTTAATGTCGTTAACCAACGTCAATTAAAATACGTGAACAGACAAAATTGCCTTACATTTTAATTGTAAAATCCAAATTATCTCCTCCCAATTAGTTTCAAAATATAGGGTTCACTTTCCATTCTTCTACCTCATTTTCTGTTGGCAAGTTCTTCTTTAGTGTCCACGGGGTGCGATTTCTTCTTCCTCTCACGACGTTCACGTTCCACTCATCTTCATCATTTGCGAGTTCTTCATCGTTCTTCACCGTTCCTTTTCCAGTTCACAAGTTCTCCATTGTTCCTTTGTTTCTCTTCCTGTTCCATGATTTCTGTTCACATTAGGGTTCTTCTTGTAAGTGACTATTGGACCTTGTATATAGATTATTTTTTAAGAATATTTATTTAATTTTGATTGTTTGTTATTGTCTGTTTCTGAATGGGGTTTCAATGAAGGACCAGTTTGGGACCACTTATGATATTTAAAATCATTTATTTATTATTGTTGATTAAAATAGTGTTAATATTTGAGATCACATGAAACACAATGGATGAACTGAGAATCATTTGTTTATTATTGTTGATTAAAATAGTGTTGATGTTTAGGATAACAGGAACACAATGGATGAAATGGAATACATTGGTCCTAAACAAGGCAACATGGATATTTTGGTCCACTTTACGGACCAACGGGGTAAACCAAGTGAGATATGCAATATTGATCCTGATGAATTTGAAATATTTGAAATTAAAATCAGTGTGTCAAAACAATTTAATTATGCCTGCTGGTTTAAATTGTCATGTCTCTATTTCATCATCAAGGAAAATGAAATGTATAATTTCTCAGATGAAATTGGATGAATTACTCAATCTTTTTAGTTTAATATTATGATGTGTCTTGCAACTCTTGATTGAGATATTATATTAAACATAGTGTCTTAAAAAAATATTTCAAAGAAAGGAGTTAAAAACACAAATGTAGGAGCAAAACACTAAATTTGAAGCAAAGGACTATATTGTCTTAGAGAAAAAATTGAACTAAAAAATTGAAGATGAAGAAGAAGGAAGGATGTTAACACTGCGTATCAAGAAGGTGGGTTCACGTCTAACAAAAAGCTGATTTCACATCTAATTAAAGAAAAAACAAAAAGAAACATGAATCTTAAAATATTTTCAGGTTGAGAGGAAGAAAATGAGTGTATTTTAAACATAAAATTTCATTAAAAGATATATGACCAGCATGTGTCTACTTTATGTTAAATTATTAAAAAGTTTTTAGGACGGAGGGGGTATAGGTATAATGTGAGCTAAACAATTAAGAAATATTTTGTAGGATGCAAAAAAAGGAATGAGTATAAGATAAAATTTAAGCAAAACAGTGGGGGTGCGAGTGTAATTTACTCTTTAAAATATTATAAAAAATAACCAAAATTACGTTTTATAATAAAATAATTACTAACAAAAAATACAATAAAATCCTCTGCAGCGCATGGGTCAAATGTCTAGTTTAAGACAAAAGGGAGTAACTGATATGCAACTATTTACATATTTTTACTTCAAAGTAAAAGTGAGAAAAACAATTTATTTTTCACTACCTTTTTTCGTTGTTTTTATGGGGATTTTTTTTCTTTCCGTAAGGGGACATAGCTATGTCCCTTTAGCAGATCAAATTGCAGATGCTTGACAAAGGCCTTAACTCATTAACGATTCAACCTACTTCAAGACAAACTCAGCGTGGCTCTTACACCCTCTTGTTTGAGGGGAATAATAAAAGGATACTAAGATATTTCACTTACCTAAGACTTAGGAATTTAATGCTTTTATTATATAAAGTTTTCTAGTTGTGCAGTATGTTATATAACTTGTCATTATTAATTCCAATTATATGTATCAAATAGCTCAAATCAAAATCTGATATGATTGTACTGCTACTTGGCATTATTTTAGGAAGTCAATTTGATGTATCTTTAAACAATGTACTCGATCACACTAGTAAAGGAATCCAATTATTCATCATTCCTGATACATTACTCCAAACCTGCTGTATTTTTTGAAGTCCCAGCAATTGGATCCTAAAAAGATACTATATCTGAGTTTAGTCTGTGGTTGTAGGAAGAAAAGTGAAAATGTTGGAGCTTTTAGCTTTACTTGAAGCAGTGGGCAGTAATGCATTCATAAGTGCAGGCTTGAGATCTAATGAGGTCAATTTCAAGGAATAATGATGAAGAAAAAATTGTAGGAGAACCATACAGAAAAGAAAGAAAATAGTATTCAAGAAAAAGAAGACAATTGCATATTTTTATCTCTTTAGTTTTAAAGATTTAAATATGCTGGATACTTTGCTCCAGCACACTTGTTACCTACAATTCATTCTAGTTTTTCTTTCCATGGAATGTACTTTCTTGTAGTCCTTAATTCTGTCGTGTCTCAATTTCAGGTGTGATCATGAGTTTTATACTTTCTAATTCTACAGTGGTGAGGAATACGGGGATGGTCAACAGACATGTCATTGTGCATTTTAGTGTGAAGACAACTCTGAAGACTTAATCTTAAAATCAATTTCAACCAAAAACAATTTTATAAATTAAGATCTTAAAAAAAAAAAAGGTTGAACAGATTCACCCAATTATACACTAAACCTTTTTCGCTCATGACGCAGGGAGCTTGAAACCTCGTCGGAGTAAAACAGATGAATACACAATCATGATCCCATTCCAAAAGTTTGAAGAGGAAGTATGTTGCAAAATCCAAATTGTGGCTATTGTCGTACATTGATTTACAACTGTTCTTGTGGCTATTGTCGTACATTGAACTTCCTGGATATTTTTACTATTATTATAATGACCATACTTTATTTCAAATCTACAACCACGAATCAGTCATTTGAGTTTGAATTTTAAATCATATCTTTGAGGCAAAAAAGAAAATGACTCTTACATATATCACCTTGTTGAAGTAACAAAACTAGTAATGAAAAACATCTATAACCCAGTCAAAACAATTCAAGCTCATACGAAGGTGTAGTTTTAAATTTTTCTGCTTCTCTGTATTCATGTTTCTCACCTTTAACTAGGAAGTGGTTAATAAGACAACAGAAATAAAAAATAAAAGGCGTATTATTACTTTTATAATCAAGAAACTATCATTGTTTGGGACTTAATTATACCAATATAAGATCCAATCGGTAATTCATGTTTGCCAAAAAATCATACAGTTTTCCTTGGTAAAATTGTAGGTAACTGTAGAAGTTATTATGATTCCACCCCATCTCATCAGAGAGATCACCACAACACATAGTACTGGAAATTATTTATACTAAGCATCAATTTTAAAAAAAGGGTAATACAAGGTTAAGCTTAGGACCAGTTACATTACTCAAAACCATGTTTACCATACTCTTCTACTATGTGGAGAGCATCCATGAGAACATCAGTTGTCCAATCCTTTACATCCTCCTGTACAAAGCATACGAGGAAACTTCAGCCTTTAAATCTAAATGCTTCCAGGTTCCTAACTCCAATGTAATTGTTTATTGGTTCTTAACGTTATGCAACTTGAGAATACCATTAAAGTAAATGAGTTCTTATAGAAATTGCTTATATACTGTACACTACAACAACCACAGTTTCTTAAGCATTACAAGAACAATTTTTTATGTCAAAATGTAACTCACTAAAATATGTTAAGAACGCAAGTTGAGTTCTACAATTGGAGTGAAAATTAGTAAGTGTTCTTAAATCAAATATATACGAGACAAATTTAATAAAACTTTAGAGAAGTTAATTTTAGTCATAGTTTTATGGTTGTTTATGAACTAAAATATGTTTTTAGTCCCTGTATTTTCAGTAAAAATTGGTATCAGTCCCTGTACTTTAACTTTAATCAATTTGTTCTCTAAACTTTAGAAAAACAGTTTTCGTTGTACATCACATACGACAGTTTTCATTGTGAAGAGGAACAAAAATCACTACTTTTTGTAAAGTTCAAGGACCAAATGATCAAAGTTGAAGTGTGCATGTTATTACCATTACAACGGTAGCCTCCCCTTCTCATACTTGTACTCCAATAATCTCCCCCACAACATCGATTTAAACACCAAACTTTTAATCCAAAACCTTAAGGCTCAGGTTTATGGGTCTTGTCTTCACTTATATGATATTCAACTTTTCTATTTCTATTCGATGTGGGATTTTAACTCACACTTGTACTCCAATAGGTTCTTATTCTGGAATTAGGGTGGGCAAGCGTGGACTCAAACTGAGTCTTGGGCCTGACTTCTCGATACTCCTCCCACTCTGCGTTGCCCTTCAGGGGCATTCTTTATCTTCCGCTCCAATAGTTCTTGGGACCTTGAATCATCGTACTATATTATCAAAGCATCTTTACTGCAACAATCCATTTTAGATTCTTGGATCATATTTTGTGGGTTTGATGATACTATATAAGATCAATAATTTTTGTCATTTTTGCTTTAATGCTAGAATTTAATTAGATTTTTTGATTTTACTTACACAAAAAAAAAATATAAAACCTCTTTTTTTGTCCAAATGATATTAAAAAATATTTTTTGACAAAAAATGAAGTTCTTAAGAGTTTTTCTTTGAAATCTAATTTCTATCACAGAAAATTCTTAAATAAGAATAATGATGGATTTAATAGACAAAAAATTTTTGAGCACAAGAATCCAATTCAAAAATTATATTGTTAAAGATGCTTTTAGTCACGGGTCCTAGTAGGAATGTGAAAAAAAATCGGGTCAAAATGAACCAGATTGTAACTAACCCGACCCAATTTTGTGTTCAAACTGGGTTACAACAAAAACCGCCCCATTTTAAAAATAGTATGGTTTTGACCCGCCCTTCTTCTCCATAAGCCTGACCCGTTGTCGTTGACTGAATCTCCTATCCTCTTAGCTTTCGCACTCGCAGTCTCAACTCTCGACTCAATCTCTCGCAGACTCGCATTTTGCAAACTCACGCTCTCTTGGCTTCATTTGCGTTTGGCTTTGTTTGCGGATTCACTGTCTCAGGTAATGTTCAAAGATCCTTTTTCATTTTATTTTTATGTGATTTTGTGTTTTCTATTGTTTGAAGACCCTTTTGATTTTTGCTTAATTTCTCTATTTACTGTGCTTGAACTTAAGTCTTAGAAGGGGTGTGTGTGTGTGGTTGCAAAGTTTGACAGAAGAAGTGAAAGAAACAAATCTACTCGACTGGGGAATGTTTACGTTCAGATCTTTATACTACAGTGTACATGTTCTATCACAATACTATTAATCTGTTTCATGACCATATTAGAGGTCTTGCTGAATATTTTCTCTATTTTTTGAACTTATGGGTGTTATAATGATGCATTGGTGGAGGAGGAGGTTGGTGGAAACTCTGTAGCTGATATATTCAAGCAACATAGTGAGACTTTCTTTCGTAATAAGCAGGTCCGTGGGAAAGCACTATGATTTTAGTTGTTATACTCTTCAGTGTTCAAAGAGTGTGTTTAGTTGTGTCGAAATTTTAGATTTTCCTGTTTGTTTAATCTCATCCAGCAACCAGCATCCACCATCCTCATCGTCATCTATCTTCATATTATCTTATATTATAAGCAGCAGTGAGTGGTGCTAGATTGTTTTAATTGGAGTGGCCACACAGAAAAAATAGGCTTACATATTTTTTTGGTTCTTGAAAATATGACTTTTCATTTTAGTCCCTTTATTTGTTTTTAACTCTTACATTTAGCAATGTGTTTTTGGTCCTTTATTGGAGACTAAAAGTACATAATTTTAAACCATTGAGGTCAGATTTGGTGGAAGGGGCTAGTCATTCTCAAGGTAACAATTCAAGTAATTATTATCAGTGTCTTTGATGGCCAGACATGTCTGTAATTGTTGAATGGCACTTCCTTGATTTTATAGACTAGGTAAAAGTCACTGATTCACCTGTCATAAGCATACTACGACTCAGTTGACTCTGGTAGATAACTTTTATTGTGGATATATTAGTAAAATATTATGAGGTATGCTTAGCATCCACACACGATTGTTAATATATATTTTTTAATTATTTTCCTTAATGTAGAATTGTCTGAAAAATGAGATGTCTACTCTATTGCTTTGGAATTGTGACACTAGAAACATCTGCCAGTGCCATCTAGTCAAAACAAAATGGATAATGATGCTCAAGATTATTTTCCCTTAGTATGAATTGAACCAGAATCTTGTGATAATAATCAGTGAATGCACATTGTGTGATGCTATTACTTCTAGATGTTTATGGTAAATCTAGTTGGACATTTAGATTGCGCAAAATAGCTAAGGGGAGTAAAATAAGTGGAACAAGACTATACAAGTATACTATAAACTAATATAATGGAAGGTAATTAATGAGAAAGAGTGGAGCTTAGGAAAGTGTATTCATTTTGCAGATACACGTTTGTGCTCCATAAATGAAGACTTGAGATATTAGAATAGCATGAAGGCCCATATAATGATGATCTTTGAATTTTTCTCTAATATCAGCTTGAAAATTTAGTGGGTAATATATAAATGTGTATAGATTCAATAAAGAATTCTGAAAAATCTGTTAAAAGGAATGCTGATTTGATGAATCTTAACTCTTCTGCATTTCTTTATCTTATGAAAATCTTCTGCAGAACAGTAAAGCCATGATTTTGATTGACATGCCGGCCGGTCCATCTGAAGTTTTGGTCATTGCAGACAACCATGCAATTTCTTCTCATGTAGCTGCTGATTTACTTTTCCTGGTTTAATAAGTTTTAAAATACTTCTATTTTCTTTACAAACATTATCCACTATTCACATTCATAATGAGAATTGTAATCTTTCTTTGTCATCCTCTTAGAAACAAAATTCATGCTCTAGTGTAATTTATACGTTATTCTAAAAATCTTTTATTTGTAGTTTCTACATTATGATGTTAGTTTTCCGAAATTCAATATAGGATGAACTCATAATTTGTGCAGCATGTAGAAAATGCGAATTAATTGAAGCTTAATTAATATATCTGGAAGCGACCAAATTAGTAAACTGAGGACATGGAGTATAGAAGCATTTGTTTGTTTGTTTAGAATCTGATTATGATTCAGTGTTTTCTTAGTTGACATGAATGTGCAAATACACTACACTAGAGAAAACGAACTGGAACACCTTTCTTCAAATAAGGCTCAAAATCTGTAAAAACTTAAAAGCACTAATTAACCCCAAGTGACAAAACCACTACAAACAAAAGTACAAGACCTAAAACCTGCTAAAAATCCATTTTCATTTGTTATTTATAAGATAAACTAGCTTTGTTAAGTTTTAAAATCCAATTTGAAAACCATTTTTTAAAATAAATAAATAAATTTGAAAACCAATTCAAAATCCGTTCAGCTCTGAAAACAGTTTTAAACTAGTTTAAAACCAGTTCAGAATCGGTTCAGCTCTGAAAACAGTTATAAACTGATTCAAAATCAATTCCATTTAGAACTGGTTCAGAACTAGTTTCGATCCAAATTGCAAACAAGTTCACAGATTCAGGGTTAAAAACTTGGAAACCAGTATGGTTCGATTTTTTTCCGAATCGGTTTTTGCAAAGCCCTACTCCCTAATCTCATCATTATAATTGTTGGGTAGGATAATTGTCCTTTTAGTTCTTCAAGATAACATTAATTACTCTTTTCCACATATATCTTGTAAAGATCAACGATGGACTACAAAATCTATTAATGTATTAATAATTATACAAGGTTAATTTCAAAAAATTACTAGTTTCTTTCGTCTATTTATTATTTTTTCTTGATCTACCTAGAAAAAACTAGTCTAGGATGACAATTTTGGGATGGAGGGAGTTCTTCATTTCATCAAACATGTGATGTGAGACGAGATGAATCGCCGTAATAATTAACCATAACATTGATAATAAGATGAGTGGTGGTGGTGGCGGCGTATCGTCATGAGGAGCTTAGCGAAAAGTGCGATTTCGATGGCGGCGAAGTACATGGGGATGGTGGCGGTGTCGAGGAAGGAGAGGGATTCGGGAACCATGAGGATGAATTGGTCCTTGTTCTTCAAGTGTCGAGTCTTTCTCTTCTTCTCCAATTCCAACGCTCTTCTCTTCATCGTTTCCGACGAGGCGCCACCGTCACGAAAAGTGTGCAACAATCTACTCCTCATAGCATTCATCGTTTAACGTTCATCAAAGTTCAAACTCCAAATTTAATGTGGTGGTGTTTTGCTTCCTCCGAAGAAAGATTGTTTATTCGTTGGTATTTGGGTTGGAAGTGGAAAGTCCAAGTGAAAGGACAATATTACTATTCAAAACTAAGTTGTGTTTAGTTTAATGGAACAAAAAAATTAATTAAATTAAAATATAAAAATGTGAGTCCTGAGATATAAAAAAATTGTATATTATTTTTCTCCTTCAAAACAAACCAAAACCTAAGAAAGAGAGAGAAAGCAAAAGTGAGGTGAGAAAAAGAAAAGAAATATAAGAAAAAAATTAACCCACAATGCACCCCACAATGACATATGAAGAGGATCAAATTTATTTTATATTATTATAAACTATAGACAAGATTGAAGTTTAATAAAATAGAAAAGAAGAAAAATGAAATTTTAAATTTCAAGGACTGGGTTAATATATAAGAATATTGAAGTTAAAAAAATAATATTAAGAGAATATAGAAAATATGCAAGAGGGTATAGTAGAAAGACAACTCTTAATTCAAAGCAGCATCCTTAAAAAAAAATTCAAAGCAGCAAATCTAGATCACTTTATTTTCTATCTATTTAGTCAAATACAAATATAAAATAACAACCACAATTGGATTGGCCTAGTGGTAGAGATATTTAGATAGTATACAACTATTGTACATAAAATAGGAAAAATACAAACATATATAAAATACTTGGTTTAACGAGTAAACGTAAACTCTGTCTTCTGGATATAGTACATCAGTGTCAAACTTCCTATTTAAATGGAACACATCAAAGCTTGACATTGTCAACTTTGAAAATGTTCTATAACATTATTGCTTACACCACACGTACGTAAGGGACAATAATTAAGCCCATTTTGCCATTAGAGACATGCCACCAGCACCCAAAAACACAGCCACGTAAGATTTTAATTGAAGCTTAATGCTACCCTGCAACCTTGGGCTCATGAAGTCAGCAGAGAGAAGGTCAACCAAAGCCATGTAGATTAAAAGCCCGGCAGATGATGCATTAAGCAAACCCACGGTGATTAGTGCACTTGGGCTGTTCTCTTTGTAGGTGGTGGACATTGCAATTCCTAAGGCAATTCCAAATGGGGTTGTGATGGAGAAAAAGAACACCATGATGGCCTTCTTTAAAAACTTGTAATCAGCCTAGTCAAAAATTAAAGGATTAATTAATTTTAGAGAAGAAAAATTATGTATTACACCATCTTAATCACAAATCATTATGTATAATTAGTTTGTTAATTTTATAATTATTATCTTAAAAAATATATTGATGATGATTTATAATTAGATAACAACATAAAATTATTTTACACTTATAATATATAATCATCAAACTCTTAGATTTTATCAGCATAAAAATGTGAAACTTAAAAGATGTGGGAATATGATGTGCTCTTATTACCTGTAGAATGCACCCACCAAGACCCATTCCTTCAAACATTTGATGGAAGCACATGGCGGCTATAAGACCTCTTATTGTGCACGTGTTATTTGAGGCTCCCATGCCAAGTCCTATCACCACTGAATGAACAATAATTCCAAGTTCTAATACCTGCATTTCCAACATCAGTTTCATGTTAAAATGCTATTGTTTGAGAGAAATATTATGATTTTAGTTATTTTTTATGTGATATATAATTAAATATTAATGATTTTTAAAATTAACAATTTCAATTATATGCAATTGAAAAATTTAGTTGAGACATGATTATCTAAGATCATATAATAATTTATACATGTGTGATAGTCCTTAGAGATGTAAAATTTGAAAATTCACAATAACCCTCGAAGAAGGAAACATGTAAGGGCGTAATAATCTAACAATTGGATGTGGTAATGTAAAATTTTAAAAAGATTTACTATTTTGTTTCTCCTTAAATTTTGTAAGATTTATATTTAGTTCTTAAATAATTTTTTTTATCGGCCGATATCTTTTAACTTTTTTTTCATCGCTTATTTTTAGTTCTTGGTGGGGAAAAAAATTAAGAGACTAAAATCAGTCAAAAAATTAGAAATTGAGTATAATAAAACCATTTTAAAATAGTATATAAAATTTAAAATTAATCATTGGCTAACTAAAGCTTTGAAAAATTATTATATGGTTCAAGACTAATTATCACGTAACACGTAATTAGGTCTTATTTATTCTTAAGTAAATGGTCCATTCTTGTAAAAAAAAGAGTAAATGACCCATTTAGTTAGTCATTAAAATTGAATCTTGTGGCCACATTAGTCTCTAAAACTTAAAAGTCTCAAATAAAACCCTTAAATCTTTTAGGATTTCATTTAACCTTAAACATATCTTATCGTTATTAGCACTTAAATCAATGCATGGACTAGAGATAAATTTGAAGAAAAAAATATTTAGAGACTTAAAATAAAATTCTAGACCGAAATGATTTTAGAGATTAGTATAACAATGAAATATAATTTCATGGACTAAACTAATTATTTAGTCTTAATTGTTTCACATCAATTAAAAAACTAAACCACATGACAGTGATTTCACACCACTATTACCACATAATATTTTTTTGCTGGATAGATCCCCATAATTAATTTTGAGATAGAAACACTAGTCAGTAACAAAATCGTATTTAATTTGCAAGAGTCAAACAATCTTACCATGGCAACAACACGATAACGTAGAAGCTGCGATTCTTTGGCATCTATCTTAGTCTGATGATGAGCATGGTGGTGGCCATGGAAATGCCCTAAGTTAACAGCACGCACCTCTAAATTTTCCCCACCACCTTCATGGATGCTCTCACCAGGAACAACCTCACTAGTCGTCCTACACTTCTTGGTGTAAACACTAGTGGCCAAGGAATCCACCATCATCGTGATTATGGCGGAGAACATTGCGACGAGACCCGAAAACGGAAACTCGTGCCACGGCTTCTCCTTCAAGCAATCCGACCAGAGCATGGCGAAGGAATCCGGGAGCACGTGCATAAACCCCGTGCCGAGGATGATTCCGGCGGCGAAGCACTTCACGATTATGAAGAGGTCGTTTTCTGGGCTTAGGGCAGGGACTGAACGTGTCACTAAGGGTAGGGTTATGCCAATTATGCTTGAGGCTAAGATGGTAAATATGGCTATGATTTTTAGAGGTAGGGCTTTCTTTTTGTTGTTGCAACTGTTTTTGGATTCGGCTTCACAATCGGCCGTGGCTTGGTGTGTGAGGAGAGTGAAGA
>PYAF01000125.1:1109027-1125728 GCA_007407185.1 Glycine tomentella | reverse complement strand
TTGTGATGGGATCCATGTTGAGGCAGGAAGTGTCTCCCACAACAGACCCAATTCTGTTTCTTCAGCTAGCTTTCACTTCAACATTATTTGCTGGTCTCTTTCAAGCTTCACTTGGAATCCTAAGGTAATTAGAGTTATTAGTAGGAGATATAAGGTTGGTTGGGTGGTTAAGAAAGAAGAAAATGATAAAAATACCTTAGGTTCTATCCTTCCTCTTAACAAAAAAATTAACAATTAATATTTTCTGATAAAAAAATTTAGAATTATTAGTCCTTTCCATATCATGTAATTTTTAATTATTATTACTATTTTTTCAATCTGAAGAAGTACAAGAATGAAGAATCATTCTGATAGACTACTATAAGACAATATAAGACAAGGTATTGGTTTTAATGGTTTCAGGCTAGGCTTCATAATTGATTTTCTATCTAAGGCCATTCTTATTGGGTTCATGGCTGGAGCTGCTATTATTGTCTCACTGCAACAGCTCAAGAGCCTGCTTGGAATCACACATTTCACTAATCAGATGGGTCTGATGCCTGTTATGACTTCTGTTTTTCACAATATACATGAGGTATAACTCCTTTAACTTTTACGCACAAACACGCGAGCACACAGAATTTGACTGTTGGCACAGTTCTTTAATTTGTCTCTAGACTAAAATGGACTCTACCTTACAAAAAAGTTTTCTGTGGTTTTTATGCAGTGGTCATGGCAAACAATATTGATGGGGATTTGCTTCTTGGTGCTACTACTGTTAGCAAGACACGTTGTATGTTGTTTCCTACAATAACTTTTTTTTTTCTTTTTTCCTTTCTTTTTTTGTCTTATTAGATTTCTCACGCACACTAACAACCACTTAAGTCACCCTTAACACAAGTTCTTAACTTCTATGTAGCACCGACATCGACACGTGACACGACACGACTTAACTCTTTGACAGGTTAATCTTAAAAAATTATGGATTTCGACACGTTGGGACACGTTTTAATATTAAATAATATTTTTAATTTATATAATATACATATTTTATATTCAATTATTTAACAAAAAATTAAACTAAACTAATAATAGCCATCAATATAACCCAAAAAAATTCATACAAGGTTCACTACTTCACTCACTGAACCTTATGGGTTTTCAAATAACACAAGCCATACATAAACAAGGTACGTATTACACAAGCAAAGGTATTATAAAATACTGTAGTCCATAAATTATATTTGTAATAAAAAAAAAAACCTACAAAAACTAAGGAATTAAAAACTGGAATAGCAAGGTATTATAAAGCTCTTTTTTAAAATTAAGGAATTTCCATACCACAGCCACAACCACCACCCAAAAGGCCCACAGCCACTTACCTTACCCCCAACCCTAAGAGTGAGATAGCGGCGCGCGTGACGAGTAGAGAGGAGACGAGTCATAGCGCGAGCAGAGAGGTGCGTGTCCGATGAGATGCCAGCGGAGGCGCGAACGACGGTGACGCAAGGGACGGCGGTGCGAGCGGCTGCGCAAATAGTACGGACTGACATGAATGGCGCACGAATGGCAGGAGCGAGCGACGTGAAAGTTGTGAGGAGGATAAACAAGCACAAGCACTGCGGGAAAGGCTACAAGTAAGGGTTTTATAATTTTTTTTTTGATTTTACAAAAATGTCATTTGACCGTGTTGGACATGGTCAAATTCGCGTGTCCGCGACGGTTAACGTGTCAGAGATGTTGACCACATGTCTGACACCGTATCGAAATGTGTCGGCGTGTGTCGGAGTGTCGGGTCGTATCCGACGCGATTCGCTTGGTATTTTGGGGTGTCCGTGCTTCCCAGAAGTAACTTCCAAGAAATAAGACAGAATCAGTAACATAGTATTCTATGTTATATATTTTATATTTGTAGGTACTAATTTTCACACACATGGGTTAGGGTTAAGGACCACTTACACAGTGGATTCATAGCCATTATGTGGTGAACTTTAAGTTCATCCCTTACTGTCTTGAACCCGTACACCGTACAGTCTTTTCTTTTATAGAAATTAATTACTTTAACAATAACTTTTATATTAATTATTGTTTATTTTATAAAAATATTTAATATGTTTTTTACATGAAAAATAAAAAATAAATGCATTTAATAGTATTAAAATGTAAAAATATTTAATATTTATTGTGTTCTTCACTTGACAAATAAGAAATACTATAAAACAATTTGACAACTTTCTTGACCAAAGTTAACAATTACCTGAAAAAGATTAATTACTCCACAATAATTTTTATAATTATTTAATTTTTATATTTTATAAAATTAAAAAATTACACAATTAATATGTAATTTTAATATTTTTATAATTTATTTTCTATACGTGTCTGTGCACATGCGTGTACATGAGTGCGTGTGCATAAATCAATCTTTATAACATAAATTAAGAAATTTATACTTTAAAGAATATATATAATTATAAATAACCTGTAATTGAAAAATTAATAATTAAGGTTTTAACAACTTCATGATATGTGTGTGTGAAGTATGGACTTGTGCATGAACCGAAAATCAATAGTCATAAAAAAAATGAGAAAGTTATACTTTAAAAGATAGAACTAATCATAGCTTTAATTACATGCAAAATTAATTATTTGGATTTTTATAACTTAATAATTTATTTATTTATCTCATTAAGAAATTAATAATTAATTTTATATATGTGTATGTGTTCATGTTTTTTCATCTAAGATATATGGGTATTCTCATTTTAGAAAAGCTGAATCTTTAATAAATCTCTACTATAGTAAGAATGACATTTGACTTACATATAGTACACATTTCTATTCTCGCATTTTATAAAGATACGTTTTTATATCTTAAGTCTATACATGTATTCTATGGATATCTAATGAATATTCATATATTCAAATTATTGTCTTCACTTTTGTTAAACAAAGTTACAATTTAGTATTATAATTAGAGTTGAGTTGTTGATAAAACAATTCATATAACAAATTTTTTTCTCTTTTTTTAATACATCATTTATTACATCTTAATCTTTCCTCTCTTTCTCTTTGTTAGTTGTATAATTTGTTATATTAATTGTTGTAATAATAATAATTTTTAATTAAAATGAAGTTAATAGATGTTGGATGAACAATATTTCTTTATTAGCGAAATTGAAGAATAAACTCATAACAAAAATAATGATGACTAACAACAACATTTTTCAATTTTAGCATGAGAAAATCAAGTCATAAAATAATATAAAAAATCAACTTTTTCTTTTCAAAAAAATTAGTATTTTACAAAAGTAGTCATAACATAAAAGGTTATTTTATTCAAATTGATACATACATCAACCATTCAGTCAATCAATAACTCAATATTGATAACCAATCCCCTGCAGAATCTATAGTACATTTGTACACTTTAATAATAAAAAGAATCTTACTAGTTAATTCTTTAATACTTTTTATTATTAGCTAAACTTTCAGGTGAATTTTGTAAGAGAAAAATTATAATTTTCTTAGTTAGATTCTTGTAAAATTCATTCAAGCAAAACAAAATTATTATAGAATTACATTAAAGGGCTATTAACTAACTTTCCTCTCATTAATATTATATAATTAGTAGGCTAAAATATGGTTTAGCTATTTTTGATAAATTAATAAAATTTGTGTTTGTTTCTAGACAAATTTTTTCTTTGCATTAAGTTTTTAATAAAATAATAATTTTATTTTTTGTCTTTGACATTTGTTTAATTTATGATAAATTAATAAATTTTATATTTATTTTCTGATGATTTTTTTCATTTGTTTTTATCATAAGTAAAGAGAGACTAATAATAAATGATTTTTTTTATCAAATAATAAACATAAAATTCGTTAATATATTAAGGAATAGAAAAAATGTCAATTATGAAAAACAAAATTGTTATTTTATTAGGGAATTAATGTAAAGAAACAAATATTAAGAAAAATATAAAATTGGAGTATTTATCAGATATAAAAACATATTTTAGACTAATTAGTATTGCTCTAAGTTTTTTTAATTAAAAATCAAACCTCTATTTTTTTAATGTTTGTGTAAAGGCAAGTTTGAATTTGAATAATAACCTACAATCTTTTGGAAAGTGCCCATTAATGACTATGTAATTAAAAATGGGATCTATAAAATTCAAGATCTTCTTATGCACAAAACTGTTTAAAATGTTAGATTAGTTCAAACAAAAAAATTAAAATGACATAAACATGTTTATGGTAACTTCTCTCAAAATGAATGCAGGGTAGTATTGACTAACTCATATGGAAATAAATGCATGCAGAGCATTAGGAAACCCAAGGTATTCTGGTCTCAGCTGGAGCTCCTCTTATGTGTGTCATGATCTCTACCCTCTTGGTTTTTGCAATTAAGGCTCAAAATCATGGCATCAGTGTGGTAAGTTACGGTTCCCACCCAACTCTTACTATTTGCGTATGAAATCCTCATTAGTCTAGCACTAACAATTTTTTAGCCACAAATCATTTCAGCTTAATTGCTAAACAAAGGTGTCTGTTTGATGATGTTGTTGCTAGATTGGAAAATTGCAACAAGGAATAAATCCTCCATCATGGAATATGTTGCTCTTTCATGGAAGCCATCTTTCTTTTTTATTTTCTTTCATTTTTTTTTAATTTTTTTTATTTCAGTCCTGAAGTAAACATACAAGCATCTAAAATAAAATTTCAATAGAAAAAAAACATTAGTAACATATTTTTTTAACACACTCTATGCGAAGCACTTTATGTAGATGGTCTAGTTCAGTTGGTTAAACATAGTGCTTGAGTTTTTTTAATGATAAGTCTCGTTCATATTTAGTGGGGAGCACCTAAATTTCTCCTTATAATAGATCATGTGTATGAAAGAAAGAATGTGTTACAAAGTTTATTATTAACATTCCTTGTGTTAGTATATATGATATTTACACATACATAATTGGTTTCATTAGTGACAATGGATAAGTGTTTCTTTATGTGTTTTTTAACAGGAAGGTATTGCAGTAGGAAGGACATTTGCAGCTCTCAAAAACTACAAAGTGGATGGAAATAAGGAAATGATGGCAATTGGGTTTATGAATGTTGTTGGCTCCTTAACTTCCTGCTATGTTACAACAGGTTTTTCTTTGTGACCTGAAAACCTTTTCAAAAGGCTTTCCTGAAGGCTAATGAAACACAAGACTTACACATTTAAACTGTGAAATTCAGGTGCTTTCTCTCGCTCAGCTGTTAACAATAACGCAGGCGCAAAAACAGCTGTGTCAAATGTAGTGATGTCTGTGACGGTCATGGTGACACTCCTTTTTCTGATGCCATTGTTTCAATACAGACCTAATGTCGTGCTGGGCGCAATCATAGTCACAGCAGTAATTGGCCTCATTGATCTCCCCGCTACTTGTAACATTTGGAAGATTGACAAATTTGATTTCGTTGTGATGATGACTGCTTTCTTAGGTGTTCTTTTCATCTCTGTCCAAGGAGGCCTTGCTCTTGCTGTAAGTTTATTTATTTCTTCAATATTTTTGCTAATGATGCTCACATTGTGAATACATTATCATGGATTTGCCTTTTTGTACAATACCTACAAGACTATGAATGTATTTTAGTTTTTCTAGATAAATTAAAGGTTTTAATTCCCTTCACACTTGTAGCTACTCATAAGCAATTTTGTAGTCCTTGCTCAACAAGACCAAGTGCTTTTGTATAAATCATATTCTTGCATTTTAAACAAGGGACTGAGTACCAAGGGATCTAACTCAGTTGGTATTTGGTTGAGCAGGGTGCATGAGTTGTTATAAATTTTTTGGTACTATTTTCGATTCCTATAAATAAATAAAAAATCAAGGGATTGAGTGACTAGAATGCAGAGAAAATATAGTGTGGATGCCTTTAGCACCCTTTTATGCAAGTAGAACAAAATATAGTTGTTTTTTATTTACAAGGGATGGCAATGCTATTGATCAGGTCGGATTATCAACTTTCAAGATACTCTTGCAAATTATGAAGCCGAAAACAATGATGTTGGGGAAGATACCAGGAACAGACATATATAGAAATCTTGATCAATACAAGGAAGCTGTGAGAATACCTGGATTTCTTATTTTAAGCATTGAGGCTCCCATCAATTTTGCTAACATCACATATCTCAACGAGAGGTTAGTTTCACCTTTGTAAATTTCATGATGTAAATTTCATTTTGGTGCATAGACGTGACTCCTGTTACTCAACTATGGACATGTTATGTTAGAACGTTAGGATGGATTGAAGAAGAAGAAGAAGACAACATAAAGGAACAATTGAGCCTTCGATTCTTAGTAATGGAAATGTCAGGTAACTTCGTTAGATAGAACAAAGGCGAATCATATAGTTTATGCATTATAACATCTAGTTCATAATTTTGGGGATCATTTGTGTACGATAAAACATATCTTTTCCTGATGTCTTTGTTACTTATTGGATTAAACCAATAAAATGAAGTGGTCAAAAAATAATCAACGTCCTACTAAAATCTATGGATGTTCCCACCTCCCATTTTCAACATACACCTCCATCTAAGTAGGTTGATCAGGAGTAAATAGTCACTTGTAAGACTGCATTTTCATATAATCAAGCAATTGAGCTAATAGAAATTCACTAGGTATTCAAGCATATCACTAAACATATTTAATCTACCTACTTATCGTGCAAATAGTACTCATTTAATCATGAAAAATAATGAGTATCACTTTGAAATTTTCAGCTGTGAGTGCTGTTGACACAAGTGGAATCTCACTTTTCAAGGAGTTGAAAGCAACACTGGAAAAGAAGGGTGTTGAGGCAAGAATGCTAAACTCTGACATACTTTTACTTTACACACCTTGGTAGGTGTGTTTCAAGTAGCAACTGTGACTAATTCATGTGTGTTGTTTGTGACAGCTTGTGTTGGTCAATCCTCTTGCTGAGGTCATAAAAAAGCTTAAAAAAACAGATGAAGCTAATGATTTCATAAGAGCATATAACCTTTTCTTGACAGTTGGAGAGGCTGTAGCTTCACTTTCATCAGCAATGAAAGGCCAATCATCAACCATTACAGAAGGGGCACACAATTGTGTCACATAATTGATAAAATAAGACTGCAAAATATATAAGCAAAAAGTTAAAAGAAAAAAGAAAAAGAAAATAGAAGCAGCAACAACTACAAGACTAGCATAGAATTTATACCAATCATTGTAAAGTCCTACAGTTTAGACAATTATAGTGAAATGTGTACCCTTGTCATTTGTGCTTGTGCTTACTAGATTTGCCTCACAAGCATTGTAGTCATAATAACATATATGGGAACTACTTGTTGCTTGTTAATTCAATCGTTGAAGTTGCTTTCCAAGCACTTTTCAGCACATCCAGTTCAACAAACTACTTGCAAAGATCACAAGTTTGTAAATATTTATTTGTCTCAATTTCATTAAAAATGTAAATTAGATAATATCAATTTTCATTTGAAATTCGCTTGAAACACAAGTAAAATAATATCAAATCATTTGAAACTTGTCCTAAACATGCAAGCAAAATAATATAATTTTTTTGTAGTTGTATCTGAAATATGTCAATAAAAATAATATTAATTTTGTTATCAATTTGTATGATATAAATTAATATAATAAACAATGTGTTACTTATATATTTATATGAATCTGTGGGAAATCTATATCTGAAAAAAATTAATTTTGAGATGAAATTTGTGATAAATGGAAATATTTGTAGTACGAATTCTTCAAACAATAAATAATTTATATAACATATATCTGTCCAAAATTCACTTTGAAAAATAACAATATTTTAGTAAAGTGATTCATTAACCATATCATGAGGTCTTTCATGAGCGTGACTCAATGACATTATACATCCAAGGCTTCATTTTTGTCTTTACGTCCTCTTCTTCATGAATAAACTTATGAATTTTATATTTTTCTAGGAGGAATATCATTGCAAAAGATTTGAAAGTTCAATTGAGGGAGCACTCACCTAGTAATTGTAATCAATCTTAACAACAGATTAGACCAAATAAAGCTTGAATGAATAACAAAACTCGCTTCAAAATTTGCAATTTGCAAAAATCAAGAAATTGATAACATAGAGTAATGAGAAAAAAGCATATTCAATTTACATTTATAAATAAAAAGGAAATAATAATTTAATCTCCCTTAAAATTCTCTCTCTTCTCACCTTCACCCTTCAATTTAAAAAATAAAAAAAAAAAAGGAAGAAAGGATAATGTGCGGTAAAAAACTTGGTCAAAGAATGACTTCATACGTTTTTGTCTGCTTTATAGTGCATTGTTTTTGAACTGCCATTGTCGTTCTTAAAATTAGAAGAATGCATTTGAAGAAGGTTGTTCTTCGGCATGCAGTGGAGGCAGAATTGCAGTGGTCTGCCGGTGTCATGCATGTTTGGAAGCGGTGGAGGTGTTGCCGTTGACGGCGACTTCAAGTCGCGGTGTCGACGGAAGTTGGATGAATGGAATGAGAGAGAAGGAGTATGGAGAAATCGGGATAGACAAAGAAAAAGAAAAATGAAAAAAGAAAACAATCTGAATTGTCCATTTAATCTAACGTGGTATATTCATGCTTTCGCACGCTACTTAAATAGTTGACTTAACGCACCGTAAAATCCGTCATGGAATATCATACTCTAGAAATGCTCAGTGATCTTCACGATCACACACAACACACTTGCAGCTAATGAGTTTACATCTTTAAACTCAGTTTTCCACAAAATAACAACACTGCCACTCTATTATCGTGCGTCAACACCGAACCCACTTTCGTTTGATAATAAAACACCGAATTCGGAAATTCAAAAGCCATTCAACCGATCGATGACTTCTCCGGCGACTGCCATCCTCCTCGCCGCAACCCTAATCAGCGTCGTTTCAACCGCAACAATACCACCAGACCCACCGGAATGCGTGCCAGAACCGAATCAGAACCTACAGATCCTCCGCCGCGACAAACTCACTGTCCTCATGAACGGCTTCTCGGAGTCCCGCATCCCGCTTCTCCAATCCCTGGCCGCCTCGTACTCCCTCTCCCCCATCGTGTCCTCCGTGCTCGTCCTCTGGGGCAACCCTGCCACATCGCCACGTGTCCTTCACCAATTGGCCCACAACCTCACCCTCTCTTCTTCCTTCTCAGCACCAATCTCACTTCTCCCCCAACCCTCCACCAGCCTCAACAACCGCTTCCTCCCGCGCCCCAACGACATCTCCACCGACGCCGTTTTGGTCTGCGATGACGACGTGGAGGTGGATCCCACAACCTTGGAATTCGCGTTTCGCATCTGGACCCAAAACCGGCACCGGTTAGTTGGGCTCTTCGCGCGGTCGCATGATTTCGACCTGGACCGGAGGGAGTGGGCCTACACGGTCCACCCGGACCGGTTCTCCATCGTGCTCACGAAGTTCATGTTGTTAAAGACACGCTACCTGTTCCTCTACACGTGCCGGGGTGGGCCCCGCATGGCGCGCGTGCGGGGGTTCGTGGACGAGGTGCAAAACTGCGAGGATATACTGATGAACTTTGTTGTGGCGGAGGAGGCGGAGGTGGGGCCCGTTTTGGTCGGGGCAAAGAGAGTGAGGGATTATGGTGATGCCAGAAATGAAGAGGAGAGTGGAGAAGAAGGGGTGAGTGTGGTGGGGTTGAGTAGTAGGAAAGGGGAGCATAGAAAGAGGAGAGGGTGGTGCATTATGGAGTTTCATAGGCTGTTAGGGAGAATGCCTTTGAGATATAGCTATGGCAAGGTGGTGGATTCTATTGGGGAACAAGGCTTGTGTTACAAAGGTGGCAAGTTGGTGTTTTGTGATCAGTGATATTGAGGAAATGTGTAACTTATCTTATTTTATTTGTATCAGAATAAAAATCTTAAAATTATATAATATCAATTATTTTTATATTTATTTCTTATGATATTAATAGTGAATAACAAAATTTATAAATAAATTAATGATTATATAAAATTATTTTTTTAAAATTATCACTTTTTTATTTAAATAAAACAACTTATGACTATTATTTTTAAATGAAAAAAGTATTCTGGATGATGATATTTTTAGAACTAGTGCAATGACATGTGACATGCAAGGGTGTTAATTTATAAATGTAAAAATAAATAAAATTTATATTATTATAATTTTAATATATTTTTTTTAAAATTTTACAAGTATATCTTTGAAAATAATTTTGAATATTTCTAAAAATATTTTAAAATTTTGAATATTAAATATAGCAAGTAATTTTATTTCATTTATGTATATTTTACATCATCATTTTCTACATACATATTTTATAATTTTTTATTACAAACATCTTTCTATCTTTTTGCTGTAAAAACAATTCTACTATTTTTTAGATTTTTTAATTGATTATTCTAATAAAACATTCTAATTTGCTTTGGCAGGATTTTATTGGTGTTGTTCTTCAAAGAGCAATTTAAATGTAATGGCTTATCCCACTTTTATAAATAAAAAAAATGACGGAGACTATCCATAAGGATGCAAAACAATATATTGAGAAATTTGATTTGATTATATATATACTAAAAATTATCCTTTTTTAACTTGTTTTAAATATTATATTGTTAAAGCTTGTAATTAACATTATATATATATATATATATATATTCAAATCATAATTAATTCTGTTATTTTAATTATTTCAAAATCAATAAATGAGTTAATTATGATATAAAGTTAATTTTATAAAATTATTATTCTTTTTTATCTATTTTTTATTTTTTTTAAACAACTTAGTACAACTATTTTATGTTGAGATGGAAAAAATATTATGGAAGATGATAATTTTAGAATGAAGATCAACCTACAATCCATTTTTAGAATAATGACCAAAAAACTTTTATCTTTATAAGATGATGGTATTATCTCTATTTACAAAAAAAAAAAAAAAAAAAAAAAAAAAAGAAGATTATAATATCTCTTTGCTTTAAATGCTTGGTTAGTCAAAGCTTTTGGATATTTTCAGCCATGTTACGAATGGATTATTTAACAGTCTTATTCTTGAGTCCCTTGGAGAATATTGATGACATAAGAAATGGTCAAAGAACTAAAGTACCTATATTTGACTTGGAAAGTGGTGCTCGGAGTGGCTTCAAGGAACTTGAAGTTTCTGAAGATTGTGGAGTGGTCAGTTATTAAACGAGTTTCCCCAATGCCTGAAATTTGTTTCCTCCATTATAACTTTGCTTGTGAGATTTAATAGAATAGCCTGAAGTTGAAAAGATACTATCTTCATTGCATTGTATTTTTACAAATCCCATGAGAACATATCTTAGTAGATTTTGAATTCAGCACTGATCTAAATATTGACATGGGGATGGATTATTGCTGAACTTGAGATAGTCATTTTTCTGTCAATAGCCAACCTTTCCAAATGCGACTCTATCAATTGCCAACATAGGAATATTTTTTTATTTCTTAAAGCTCCTTGGGCTTAAAGTTTGAACAAAAGGCAAGCTTGCTTGAACCTTTTTCTGATATTATATTTTAACTAGAAGAAAGGGAAGGAATAATTAAACTCCGGATAACTTTGTCAGGGAAGTTTGATATCATGTTAGTGGACAACTTTTCCAAAAGATTAAGCTATTAGGCCTTGGAATTGTCTTAGCCTCTTAGCTCTAATATTTGTTTGACCTGCTTATATCTTTGAAGGTACCATGCCAATAGCTGCTTAGGAGTTTCTCTAAGAATGTGGATTTGAGTCTAACTCAATTCCAAAAGCTAGCTCATAGGGTAAGGGTTGACCCCACTTATATATTCTATCTTGGCACCTTATCTCTAGTCGATGTGGACTTGAGTTTTTCCAATACAACCCCTCACACCCAATAGAACTTTTGGACTAAGTGCATGGATAATGTGGTGGGTGACCATTTTTCGAAGACTGCCACGCAGTCCACTGCGAAACCAACTCAAAACACTGTCGCATGCAAACCCATGCAAGGCCCTTTTCTAGTGCATGAAGTTCACGCACATGACGCGTGAAGGATCTTCGGCCAGTGTCACCCTGGTCTTCTCTCCCTCTGTCTCAAGGCGTCCCTAGTGGACCATTTTGCTTTTTTTTATTTTTATGGGTGAACAGTACATGTCATCGGCGAAAACCGCCATGCCGTTCACGTGTGCAGCCAACTCAAAACACCATTGCATGCGACCTCACACAGGGCCTGAAGCGTGACATGAAGTTCACGCACAAGACACGCAACGTATTTCCAGTGAGTGTCACACTGGTCTCCATCATCATTGCGGGCCTTTGTTGGCTACCACTGAGCGATGTTATCCGACATAACCACATGACTCGAACAGCATTTAGTTTCTATCGGGTTGACCACTTTTGTAACAAGCTCGGTTCATATGACATATTGCTCGTGCTTGAGGAGGAGTGTTAAGATTACATATTATTCTGTTAATTATGATTAGAGAGAAATTAGGGATTTGTCATTATCACTCAGATTAGATTGATTCTATGTAATTAATGTAGATCCTAATTGCTCATTATAAATAAAGGATTTTTAGTGTGGTCATCTTTGACACACAACATTACATTAAATAACACTTACAGTTTCCAAATGGTTTTAGAGCTTAACCCTTCATAGCTTGCAGGCTATGATGCTATGCTAAAAGTGCTTCCTAAGAATCAAATCAATATTGATCTGGTAAAGGGAGTCATTGATACACTGAGATACAAACTACTGTATGGTGTAATTGCTGCATCCTTGAAATCCCACGTCACACTGGGTTTGGGATATAGCAATTGATTTGTCCCAAAATTGAACTGTACTATTTACACTTCACATCTAAGAAGTTGTCTCTATCCACTTTTTACTTGTTTCCTGTTTTCTCACAAATCAAGGATACCAAAAAAATGAAGTACATATATGCATGATAACTTGACATTCTTTATATATTTTGTCTGCAGAATTCCTGATATAGTTTTCTAGTCATGTAATGCTAGTTCTTTATTCCATTTCTTCAATGTGGTTCTTGAGAGTCTATCTGTTAATTTTGACCAGATTATATTTGAAGACGTTTATGCTCTGCATCCTGATATTCGAATATCACTTGACTTGTGGATTGCTGTTGCAAGAATGAGTCTCCATCTTCGAAGGCCATTTTCTGTTTCATCTATTTTTTTATTTATTATTGTTGGGGCTAGGAAGCCTCTCACTTTGATTTTCTTATCGGAAACAGGTTGGAGGTGTTCATTCACATTTGATTTCACGAGTTTGCAAAGGGATAAGAGTGGAGTGGCATGTTTTATTTCCCAAAATGAGATCATGATGGCAGTGTTCCCTATGTTCCAGCAGCTCATTGAACCTCATCTTGTTCATGCACATGTTAGTGGATAGTATGCTTTTCCCTCTATATTTTAAAACTGCTTAGGAGTTAATGGTTAAAGCTTGATGATTTTAGATTTGTCAGTTGAACCATTAACGATCCATGTAAAAAACTACACTTACCTTTTATAATGCTCTCTAACTATGCCTACTTTACGATAATATGTTATTGTGTTAATCTTGAGAAATACTTCAGCTTCACCCATGATTACGGACACTGTAATAAGTAATAACAATATAAAACTTGATTATTTTGGTTGTTATTTATAGTCCACCCTTTCTATTTGCTGCTCTCACCCGTCACCATGTTGTTGCATTATTGTTTCAGTTTTCTTTATTTTGGATAATAAATTGTTGCTTTTGGAGAATTGATGCATATATGACACATCATCATTTAATGTTGACTTGCAGCTTAAAAATTCAAAATGACTTTGACCATGTGCTTTCTCCTGAGAGTTCATTATTTGTATTAAAGAGTAACAAAAAAGTAAGTTTTATGGTATTTATCTATCTATATATATTATGTGACAAGGTTTTGTTCAACATGTTTACTGAAGATAGAAATAAATAACAGGTAGCATATCAAGATATTGTTGCAATTCTTGATTCAGCAAAATTTTGCAGTTCAGAGCAGAAATTTATTGATATTTATATAAGGCTTCCTGGGATCCCTTCTAATGGGAAGTTGAGAGATAGTGATTGAATTCGAGTCAGAATATGTGAAGGCAGATTTGCATTGCTGATAAGAGAGGTTGGAAACAATTTTATCTTCCCATTATTTGCTGGTTGATACCTTAACACAATTATAAATGTCAATGTATAGTTACTGTGCCATTTTGGTGATCTATTTTATTTGAAAATTTTCTTGTTATCTTGTACATGTGTCAGCCTATCAAAGAAGGGAACTTCATCATTCAGCCTAAAGTGGATTTTGATATTAGCATTAGTACGGTTGCTGGTCTTCTCAATCTTGGGTAAGCCATAATTCAATGCAAAAAGATATTCTTACCCATTTATAAATCTTCAGTAAATGTACGACTATGTTTGATTGATTAAGTTGTGATGTTTATTAATAGTGTGAGAATTGTGTGCTACTAGAATTTCTGATTCTTATGGATGTTGTCCGGATTCTATATTTTCTATATTAAATGAAGTAATTGATTATCATCGATGTTAGTCACTTGTCTATGTTTCAAGCATTGATTGAAGATAAAATTCCCTATGCTGCTATCAAACTTAAATAGGCAGAAGCAGCATAGAATGAGAAGCAGCATGGAGCAGTGGTAAAATTACAAATTACAATAAGAAGCATGTGATTGAAGTGAAAAGCAGGAATTAGCGAGCCAGGAAGAAGGACTGTGCATTGCCGCATTGGCTTAGAGAAAGATGGGACGGGTCGTATGCAACCCAACAACGTTAATATCTTCGAACTTTCTCTATCACATTGCCGTGCCTCGATAATGATGAGCGAGAAATAATTTGTAACTAGTACCAAGCTAAGCTAAACTAGCTATAGCTATACCTATATATTAGTATAATGACACCATATGCTGATACCACAATAGTCACTATTTGCTTTCAACATCAACGTGTTCTGTACTTGTGTTGCTGATATATACTTGATACTCCACTCTTTGGCTTTACTAATTACAAACTTTCAATGTTCTTATCTTATCTGTGCCTTATTCCTTAGTTTGTCTCATTTGGTGCAATTTGTTATTTTCATCATCTCTATTTCCATATTAATATAGACACAAAGGGCAAAAGTTGGAGAGGAACGCATACTCGGTTTGGTAAATACTTATTGGTTATGTGAGCAAGTTATGCCATCAGCTGCTGGGAAGTTTTATTAGTGAGGAATATTAAAGAAAATAATATTTAAAAATGTGTAAAAAAATATTATGAGGGCAACTCCATCACTAGAGTAACTAGAGATATTGGTTAAAAAATGTGTAAAAAAATACGTATAAAAATATTTCTTCCTTCAGTCACCCCTTAAAAATGAATAAACTAACTAGTGTACTGGTTTTCTTTGTGTCTTATTCGTGCAACATTCTTAATATATATGTTGAAACAGAAATACCTTTTTAATCCAAGTTATATATATATATGATTCGTAAATAAATCTGATCTCCATTAATTAACCTGAGTGAGGAAAGCTACTTAATTAGAGCTCTTTGGCTTCCATAAAGCGATTCCTTTTCCATGATATCTTGTTTGAATAAATAAATTAAGGTGGAATTGATGTTTCGTGATATCATGTTTGGAGCAATTACAAAACTTCCAACGTACCCATCATGACTGAAATAAAGCACGCAAGAAGGTAGTAGCTAGGTTTCTACTTTCTTCTACGGAAATGACCAACAAGAAGCACCGCAAACAGCCATCAAGCTCAAGCATGAGAAAGGAAAACTCAATGCAGAAAATTATGGTACTACAAATTGAATAAAACATTATCTATTCAACCAATGATTAATTGCAACATCATTAATCCTAAGCTCCATCTCAACCATATATGACTAATTAAGACTACACATAGGTACTTGATTCCCCACGAGGGTGGAGTTTAATTAACAGAATAATAATGATTTAAGCAAGCGAACTATAAATGAAGGTGAGTATTTACTAACATTGTGGCAGTGTCCAATAAATAGAAGTAAGAAGAGGTAGCTGAATATTAATTAAAGAGGGGTACCAGCTGTCCACTAGTGCTTGGCTTTGCTTTCCACATACACTTTCTCCAATTTAGAACTTATTCGGAGTTACACTCCAAGCCTACTTTTTCTTTGGCAGCTTAGCCTTCGTATTTCGGAAACTCTCTCTTCACTGCTCTCCACCTTTTTTTTTTTTGTGTATATGTGTCTCAGCCTCTGAACATTAGGTAGAAAAAGTATCGTGTAGGCACTGAATATTAGTAAAAAAAACCAAGAGCGTTATTAATTTCTGTCTCATTCACGCTCATTAACTTCAACTCCGAGAGGCTTTTTTTATCTAAGAGAGGGTAAAAAAATTAAGTTATTTACCATCTCGTGCAGCTCATGTTGCATTATAAAAGTCACCCGGCGCCTCCAATCCAATGCCACACTACTACAAAAAAGGCTTTTTACATTGGTTATTTACCCCTTTCTACGTCGGTTGTACAACCGTCGTAGTTTCTGGTGTCGTTAAAAAAGCAAATTTTTAAAGTCGGTTGGCAACCGTCTTAGAAAGTGACTTTCTAAGACGGTTGTTATCTAATAACCGTCTTAGAATGTCATTTTTTAAGACGGTTGTTAACTACAACCGTCTTAGAAAAACACATTCTAAGAC
>PYAF01000125.1:1062518-1108927 GCA_007407185.1 Glycine tomentella | reverse complement strand
AGTTAAAATGGCAACAACGACGGGTTTTATAAGAATGTACAAAACCGTCTTAGAATAATAGTTTCTAAGTCGGTTTTCGCAAAACCGTCTTAGATTTTCTGCATTTATTTACAAAAATGCCACCGAGTGGCTTTCTAAGACGGTTTCCTCATAACCGATGTTAAATCAGTGTCGTAAAAAACTAGTTTTGTAGTAGTGCCAATGCCTATTGCATCTCCCACTTCCCCAAACTCCCACTTCTTCCTTCTTTCCCTCAGACCCAAATCCTAAATCCCGATCTGTGTTATGTTCCCAACTAAACTAGCATTTCTGATTTTTTTTATGGAGCAAATCTCGTTCCATTCCACTATAACCTGAGCGCATTCATGTCATCTATGTTCCAATGAAACAGTTGAATGTTTGTGGGCTTATCAACTGTCAGTATCTATCATCTGAACTGGTTACCACCATCAGATCAGATGAATGTCTCCAGACATTCATCGGATGTTATGAACTGTCATTTGAAACTTATACCAATGCAACAAACACCACCAAAAGCTACAAGTATTCAAGCATGTTCATGAAATTTAATTCAGCTTACCCGCACGGTCCTTCCTTTGAGTTCACCATTTCTTGTATTCTATTTTGCCTCTCCCTTGGAGGAGCCACTGACATGTCTTTCAAGCCCCTGGTAGCATATTTGTCCAAATTCTCTTTGGGGTATGTCTGCCCCTCAACCAACTCACACAACTCCATAGGCACAAAATTCGTCTTGTTGCCTCCAAAATCCAAGGCAAGAATGTCCTTGTATTTAATTTCCTTACGATGCTTCTCCAGAAAGTAACCAACCAGACTAGCTTCCTCTGGGGTATTCCGGCCCTCGGGGTCCAAAATAAGGAATATGATATGTCTCGTAACCTTGGGTGTCAACCTAGTAATAGTGTATTTCTGCTTTGTGTTCCGGTGTGTAACATTAACTTTCAACCCAATAAGTACATGCTCAACTTGTCTCCTGAACCGCCAAACTCCCTCAAAATGAAGTCCCTAATATGCTCGTGCAAAAAATCCAACACCGACATCTTCTTCCGAAAGGACAAAACCAAATAGTCCAGGCACAAGGACAATCCCTGAGAAGTAGATTTAAGACTCTGCTGAAACCCCTCCAATCGCAACTATGCCATGGTTAAGATCTGTCTCCCTCAAAGGAGGGTTCATGGGGAAGAAGCGCTGCCCCAACGAAACACACTGCTTCGCAGCATTCTCCTTCACCACCAAATCCAAGCCGTGCAAAACATCCCTAGGGATCAAAAGCATGCTTCCACTGAGATAATCCCTCAACTTCCGAAGCTCGAGCCTACTCACCAATTTCAGAGAGACCAAATACGAAACAGGCCTTTCTTTCTCTCCTTTGGACACGTCCACGATAAATGTTTCCTCCGGTAAAGACACCGCGCTGAATATGTTCTTTTTTATTTATGTACAGACATTGGATCTTTGAAGATATCAGAGAAGAAAATGGACACTATTACACCTGTGCGTAGGCCTGACAATGGGGGAACAGTAGCAGTTCGAAAATGCGATCTCCATGTGAATCATTTCCCTGTTTCCTTCAATCCACAGAGTATAATTATGCATTATAATGTGGAAGTGAAGGCCAAGGCTCCTCCCCCGAAGAACAATCGCCCTCCCAAGAAGATTTCGAAGTACGACTTGTCATTGATTCGGGATAAGCTGTTTTCCTACAAGTCGCTGCCTTCTTCAGCGTATGATGGCGAAAAGAACATCTTCAGCGCGGTGCCTTTGCCAGAGGAAACATTTACCGTGGACGTGTCCAAAGGAGAGAAAGAAAGGCTTGTTTCGTATTTGGTCTCTTTGAAATTGGTGAGTAGGCTCGAGCTTCGGAAGTTGAGGGATTACCTAATGTGCTTTCGATCCCTAGGGATGTTTTGCACGGCTTGGATTTGGTGGTGAAGGAGAATCCTGCAAAGCAGTGTGTTTCGTTGGGGCAGCGCTTCTTCCCCATGAACCCCCCTTTGAGGGAGACAGATCTTAACCATGCCATAGTTGCGTTTAGCTTAGCTCGGTACTAGTTACAAATTATTTCTCGCTCATCATTATCGAGGCACGACAATGTGATAGAGAAAGTTCGAAGATATTAACGTTGTTGGGTTGCATACGACCCGTCCCATCTTTCTCTAAGCCAATGCGGCAATGCACACAGTCCTTCCTGGCTCGCTAATTCCTGCTTTTCACTTCAATCACATGCTTCTTATTGTAATTTGTAATTTTACCACTGCTCCCTGCTGCTTCTCATTCTAAGATCTTATATAATTAAGATTTAGGTTTACGCCTTAAAATTTCACGTCAATGTTTACTTGAGAGATTAAGAAAAAGACTACTCACCAGAAAGAAAGAAAAAAAGAGACGTGTGTGATGAGATTTATAAATTTTTGGTTCACAAGATGAGACATACTAATACAATTTAATAAAGAGAAAAAAGTAAATATATTAAAAGCTAATAAATTTATTATATATGATAAAAAAAAAAATAAACAATCTATCGTGTTAGTAACATTAATACTAACAAATTAATAGTAGTCACCGGTATAAACCTCTATGCTGTCTCTCAATCAAAGGCTTCTTTGCCGTTTATTATTATTTTCTCTCTTCCTTGATTGTTGTGCAATAAATAATGAAAGGCTTAAGATGTTGTAACTTGTAAGACATAGGCTGCATGAAGATTCGGGGAAGGATACCAATTGATCAATCAATCATGCCATCGTCTCAATCTATCTATCATAAGCGAACATATTATTTTTAGAACAAATCATGTAATCACACCGTCCCGTTATCATACGCATACCCACACTCTCTCAGGGGCTTGCAGCATCCAGACTACAATTAAACACGTAAATTTTATTAAATTGCAATTTTAAAATTTTGTTTTATTTTTCTTTAACTTTTGTGTGACACATAAACAACTATGAGATGCACAAAATATTATCGGAAAATATTTTAAACTAACAAAAATGTAAATGGAATTTTATAGGAGCATACAGCTGGCAGCATGAATTGGAGGGGTTACTTTCGAACTTCAAAGTGTCTGTTTGGTTCTGCATTCCACTTTCCACATGCAAAATTGCGCATACGAAACGCAGAAGCCAGAAGCTACTTCATTTTGACGCACTAAGACAGAAGCCACTAGGGCAGGCTTGCATGCTAAATAATAACCAACCACACACAAATCGAATGCCGCGATTCGTATTTTCACATGACAAATGTATGGATGCACACAGTGATGGGAATTGGATGGATTCAAAAATGTGATCCATGACACTGAGAATCAGAGAAAGATATTAACAATTAACGCACAAATAGAGAACAACAATCAAAGCACGAAAACGACAAGGACGTCTTCACAATGATTCATTGTCGATTTCATATATATACACACCATTTTACCTAATCCAACCTAGCTAGTAGTACTTTTGGACAATGGCCCAAGTAACGTAACGATTTTCATTTTGACAATTTTGCAAATGAATGAATAAGTGGGGTTAGAAAATAACTTCCCACGTTTTCATTGGAATATAACTTTTGCACCTTAGAATGAGAATAAAATTATATAAACATGAGAATGTAAATTCTTTTGAGAAAAAAAGATAATCAAAAATATTTTTTAATATTCTTTTAACAAACATCAGAATAAATATTCCCACTTTCATATTTAAAAAAAAAAAAAAGATTTTATGAAACAAAAGTCTTTTTAGAACAACCATGGAGTATGTGAATTACTTGAGGTGATTTTTAAGTTTAATAAAGTTATTTCAAGTTATTTCCGTCATTAAATTTCCTGAGTCGGCAACCCTTGTGGTTGTTTACATCATTGCTTATGATGCGTATAAGAACAAATGAACAATAGCAGGATAAATAACTGCGCGAACCATGTGGTCAATCAAGGATGATAAAGTTACAACCTTAGTAGTATATATCATTCACATTCATCTCTAACCAGCTGTAGCAACTGTTTAATTAGGAATACAAATTAATAAGGGTGTGAATATATGTCGTGTCATTTCTCATGCTTTATTGCATGTTTACTACATATAAATTATTTATAGCATCTAAAAATAACTAAAAGAAAGGGTGTGTCATTCATTAAGGTTTTATTTTTTAATACATATCTAGTTAGTTAAGACTAATGGGGCTGGGTCTAGTAAAAAACAATAGTTTGTCACAATCTTTGGATTAATCTCTAGTAAAAATTATAACTCAAAAGTTATGTGATTGTTGTTTAATTTGGAATAACAAAAATTAAGTGTAATTTTTTAATTATAGTATAAATCTTTATTTATTTAATTCATCTTTTAAAGCTTTATATGTCATCTACAAATGTTTATACGATAGGAAAAGTGGAAGATCATAAAACACTTTGTGACCACTCTGAAATTTCAAAGTTCAAATCTTAAGAGACTTAAATATCAAACTAGTTGTGAATAAAGAAAAATGCAAAAAGTGGAAGATGAAACAAACACTTTATGATCGCTGTGAAACTTCAAAGTTTAAACTTTTCAAAAACTGGAAACACCACTGAACATTAGTTAGGAAAAGTATCGTGTAGACACTGAACATTAAGTAGAAAAAGTATCATCTAGGCACCTAGCTAGCACCACTAAGAGCATTATTAATTTCTGTCTCATTCACGCTCATTAACTTCAACTCGAAAGGCTTTTTTTATCAAGAGGGGGTAAAAAATTAAGTTATTTACCATCTCGTGCAGCTCATGTTGCATTACAAAGCCACTCGACGCCTCCAATCCAATACCAATGCCTATTGCATCTCCCACTTCCCCAAACTCCCACTTCTTCCTTCTTTCCCTCATACCCAAATCCTGTTTCGTTCCCCTATAATATGATAAACTAACTAAACTAACATTTCTGATTTTCTTTATGAAGCAAATCCCGTTCCGTTCCCCTGTAACCTGAGTGCATTCATGTCATCTATGCTGCAATGAAACATTTGAATGTTTGTGGGCTCATAAATTATCAGTTATGGAGACATTCAGCTGATGGTAGTAACCAGTTCAGATGATGCATACTGACAGTTTATGAGTCCACCAACATTCAATTGTTTAGCCAAGTTTTCTGTCCATGACCTGATTGTCTCCAAGCAAGAAGAAGGAACAGTTCTGGTGGGAATAGGGCAGTTGGAGTCAGCAGAATGTATCCCAGCCTGTTCAATGTGCTCCATTATTCCACCAATGACTACATTACCTTGTGAGTCTGCCAGTGCATCAACATCAATGTCACAGGCATCAGATAAATACTTGTGCTCCATTATCCCCATACAATTTCTCCTTTAAATTGCACAATTTCTACTTTAAAAATAATAAAATTGTATTTTGGATCATTACCTCGATCAAGCTCAAAAACAACCTTTAGAATTGCACAATTTCTACTTTAATAATCTGCACTCGATTACTTCAAGCATGTTTGAAAATCACATGTAAAATTATATTTGAGACAAAAATAATTTCATCAATAAATCACGACTCTTACTTTTATATTTATTTTATTTTTATCCATTAAATTTGCACTGGAAGTACGAATTTATGATAGCATTATGCTTTCATCTATTTTTGACAATGCAGTTGTTCACTTTTATGCAAAATGTGGCAATATATCAAGTGCATTTCGAGCATTTGATTGTATGGCTGAGCGAGATGTAATATGTTGGACAACTATGATTACTGCTTGTTCCCAACAAGGGTTTTAAGTGTCTTGATGGCTTGTGGCACAATTAAGTCTTTGCTATTTGGAAGAGAAGTTCATGCACAGATAATTAAAAGTAATATCCATACTAACATATATGTAGGAAGCACTTTGGTATGGTTCTATTGCAAATGTAAAGAATACTCCTATGCTTTCAAGGTGCTCCAATATATGCCTTTTAGGCTTTGTTTGAGAGAGGGATTTTGGAGGGGAAGGGAGGGAAGGAAAAGGTTTATGTAGAGATATATCCTTGTTTAGGAGTTTTAATTTTTGAGGGAAAAGATTTGAGGATTTTCAAAACTTCTCTGAAATCCTCCAAAGCCTTAAAATTGTTGTCCCCCTATTTGAGGGGTTTTTAGAAGGAAAAATAACTAAAATTATTATTATACCAATCAGTGTTAATAAAATTACTATCCTATCCTAGTCAGTGTAAAATATATAATGTATTAATTTTTTAAATAAGGAAAAAATTGTAAAAATTTCTTATTAACTCTCTATTTCTCTCTCTTAATATATTTTTAACTCCCAAACAAGGAGAAAGAAACTTCCCTTATTTTTTTCCCTTTCCTCCCCTCCCTTCCCCTTGATTCTTTTTCCTTTCCCTCCTCTCCTAACTCCCAAACAAAGCCTTAGGGATGTTGTTTCATGGACTGCCATTATCTCTGGTTGTGCCCGGCTCGGGCTTGAACATGCAGCTCTGGAGTTTTTGCAGGAAATGATGGAAGAAGGTGTGTTGCCTAATTCCTATACTTACTCGTCAGCCTTGAAAGCTTGTGCAGAAGTGGAAGCTCCAATTCAAGGAAAGTTAATTCATTCCTACGCCAGCAAGACCCCTGCCTCGTCTAATGTATTTGTAAACAGTGTTTTAATATATATGTATTCAAAATGCGGATATGTTGCTGATGCTTTTCAAGTTTTTGACAACATGCCAGAGAGGAATGTGGTTTCTTGGGAATCCATGATATTGGCTTATGCAAGGAATGGGCATGCCAGAGAGGCTCTGAAGCTCATGCATAGAATGCAAGCTGAAGGTTTTGTTGTGGATGATTATATCCATACAATGGTTATTAGTGCCTGTGGAGGTGTTGAGCATGGAGACATTCATCAGGATAGTGAGTATTCTTCACATTACTTGCATTCCTAGTAATCTTCTACAAGGTAGGAGCATCAATGAACATTGTAGAACAAGCGAATGTACTAATTATAGCAGCTAAAGGATAATGTATAGGCAGTAGATCGATGAGGATGATACATGGTGATTTTTTGAAACAATGTGCCACCAAATGCTAGTGATGGCCTTTTGTTTTCTTTGCATCTATCCTTAATGTAAATGATTTAACATGATGAGAAAATGAAAAATGAAAAAGGAATACCTCAATCATTTAATGATCAAATGGGTTTTCTATGAGTGACATTGCCTCAGAAAGACTACATTTATGATGAAGGATGCTGCTCTCAAAATAATATCTTTATGTATGTGTTTTATATTGTATTGGGTTATATACACTTTCACACCTTTAGCATAATCCTAAAGCAAACTGTTTATATATTCATGTACTCTCAAATCCAGATTCAAAGACATGTTAAAGAGTAGTATTCCGTTTTCCTTTCTAGTCCTACCTAGTGCACAATTCTTGTTTGCTTAAGTGGTCTCAACAGCTTTTGGATCTTGAGATGAAATTTTCATATATGGCTGTAGAACAACCATCCAATTGTTTAACTGATTGGAACTCCATAAATCCTACACATCTAAATAGCAGAAGAGGCTTTGAAACTCATCTGCACAGGCAAGGTGTGTGTACGATGAGTTTCACATCCAACATTAATTTTTTCACAGGGAAAATAAAATTTTACTGTCTCCCAAATTACGTTGGTCATTTGGATGACATTTAAAATTGATTTTGAATCACATTGCACTGAAGCATGTTGATTTTCACAGTAACACATGTTTGGTTGCAAATTTGTGGTAAGTAAAGTCAATCCGTTGCATAGATCATTGATTCTGTATGTGGGACTTCCAAGTTATATTTTGCTTTCACTTCAAAAGTCACTTTAATTTATCAATCATACAAAAAAAAAAAAAACTATGTATCCATTGCTAATTCGAAACCCATGATCATCAAGACACAACTTTACCACTATGTCAGAGCTTGTCCTCTTATCAACCATACAAAATAAAAATAAAATAATTCTTCTAAATTTTTCCAAAATGCTTTGGTGAAGGAGATTTTATGAGTGTTTGCGTAATCGAATGAGTATGTAAAGTATATATCTTAAGAAAGAAGGATAGTTTTGAAAATAAAAAGGCTGTCAGGTGTTGTGTGAGTTAGAGAACAAAAGAAGATGGAATATTAACTTGACCATGTTTTCTGAAGATGCACGTTATTCTTCCAAAGTATGGCAGGACACAATGAAGGAACAACATTAATGATTAAGGGAAACAATTGAGCTTGTAGTAAAAATTTCATATGGATGAATTGTTATAGAAAATGTTTCGTATGTTCAGGCTGTAAAAGATGGAATGATCAATCTGAAATGTGAATTACATTCCAGAATGATGACATATATTGGCTTTAGGAATGACCAATCCGAAATATAAAAAAATAAAAAATAATTGGAAAAGGTACAAGAAAAAACTTGGAGGTGATTGGAAGTAACAACCTCATGTATAGGGCTACCACATTATAAAGAAAAGTCTTAACAATTTGATGTTCATTTTTAAGCAAAATAGGGCGAGATGGGATGCGTTTTCCTTTCCTATCTTTGCTCCTGCTAAGAATGCGGCAAGGCAAGCTTAGGGTTGTGTTTTGGAGAGATGAAATTGAAAACTTTAATCCAATCCTATCAATCTAAGAATTGGGAAATCTATGCGAATATGCCTCATTTTTTATTATTTTTTATAATTTAATTTATTTAGTTATATTTTAAAATAAATAATATATTACAGTACTAATTATATTTTAATTTAAATATTATCTAGAAATTAATATATAGCAAGAATATTAAATATAAAATTAAAAAAAACTAAATATGAATTTCAACTTTATTAATTCTTAAAACTTTTTGCAAAATCGTTTTTAAAAACATGTTGAAAACAGGAAGACGTTGTATTTCATGTTAAAAATAATAAACATTTATCATTTTTTATGATTATATACAAATAATCAAAACTAGTTTAATTAATCTTAATCCTACTCATCCATTTTAATAATTTTATATATGGTATTACTAAACACATAGATCAACTAATATAAAGTTATTTCAGTTTAATCAGTTTTGCATGTCACTCATATTAATTTTATCCAACTCTAGCATGATTAATTACTTTTTTGGATGAAAAATACATGTTGTCAAAAAAATAATAACTATATGGTTAAAGCTCACTTCTTTCATACCGGCATCTCTCGCTTCCGCTTCCACCAATAACATGTCCAAACTTTGAAAAAATATCCAAACTCAACCAATAAATTTCCAAAAACGGCCTTGACTTGATTATTGTGAGTTAACTTTATTGGTAAGTTATACATAAGGTCTCAATTAAACTTGCGGCATATTCTTATGATAGATTAAGCAATATTAACTTCCCATAGTTCATGCATGCATCTAGCCTGTATAGGTTATAGTACGAAGAAACCCCCACGTGGTAAGCATTATGAACAGTATGGTCAAATTATAGATATAAGAAATTAAGGTGAGTTTCAATTGAACATTGAACAGTGCTAATGGTTATTATTTTCTTCCCAGGATCAATAATCAAGTATGCATGCTTACAGCACGCAATTGACTTACTACCATTTGGGATTTGTCTTCAACAAAAAGTAATACATTCTTTCGGTAACAACACCTAACCCACTTCGATCGACTCCTACCTTTAACAGTGATGAAGATATATTGTACTTGTTTACAAGTGCTGCAGGTGTTACGAATGCCAAGAATTGACCAAAAAGGTGTACGTATGAATTAATACATGTGAGAAACATGCATCTGTGTACATGTAATATCCCCCCAAATAAATGCCTTCTATTTTGATTTTGTGACTCAAATTCCATTTTGTTGGTAACATTGGGTAGAGATCTTGACGAGGTTCCTTGAAATTCAAAACCTAGCAAAAACCAACATGGATATTAATTGAAAATATCAAACATGCATAAATGATATTTCCTACAAAATAATTTTGGTACGAAAAGGGATAAAAAGGATAGACTGACATCAAGAATATGCATGACCATACACGGATAGATGAATATATAAAAGTTAACTAAAGAAAAAAATCAGACACTGTTTAATTGAAGAAAATTACATTCAATACTGTTTTTTTATGTTTTATTTTACATGAACATAATTATATTTAATTTTGGTGCAAGCTTAAAAAAGAAATTCAAATCAATCTTCACCATTAAAGAATATTATAATAATAGTGTTAAAAAATTTGAACGCCAGAATTAAAACAAAAGTAGCGACTAATGTTATGATTATACATGTGAAATTAGATTTGAATCTCTTAAAGTAAGATTTTACGATGAATTTTATAGATAGAAAAAATGTAATTGAAAAAGGATTGAATGGGCTATATATTTTTTTGTGTAATGATCAAAACAAAAATGGCCAAACTAATTAAAAAAAGGAATTTCGATCTCCTCTTTACTTCTATCAATTAAAATTCTTATACTTTGAGCAAATTATGAAAAATCAACGTGGACAATCCATAGAGTCACACTGTTCATACTATTTATCAACTTTCAAAATCAAAATAGTGGCAAGTCATAATCAAGTCTTGAATTGAATCATACGAGATATGTTATTCATATATCATAAATGAATTTTGAAGACCACTTATCAAGGGAAACATGGGTGCAATCGAACTTCCGAAGATCATGTGTCCAAACCTATAAAATATAGACTAGTGCTATATTTGCAAGCTACTGAGCTAGTCAACGAAAATCACATGGCTCCACAAACTATAATTGCCTTAAACAAGGAACCGTGAAACAAGCTTGCGAATGTACGTATAGTACCAAGTTGTACGCCAACAAAACGATTATACACACAAGAATTTTGATGTGGCTTATATGCTTTGCCGCAGACAAAGTTCATCTCCAAACAGAACATATGAGCCCTCTCAAATATCTGATAGAGGCTCATCTCCTACATGCGCACACAATACCATCATTTTAAATGACATAATACTTTAATTATTATAAATTTTCTGACACCAGATATCTTCTTTCAATTTACACGGATAAAACAAATTATAAAAATTACACCATAATCATAATAATAACATGTAAATATATTTTGTATGTTTACAAACTTGATCTTGAGTTATTTTGTAACTGAGGTGAATATTATTAGGATATCCGTACTTGCATATCCATCTTTATTAAAGTTCATATAATGTATATTATTGACTATTTGAATCAATTGATACATGATTTGTTTCAATTTAATTACTTATCTTGGGTTCAAGAAATGATATGTATATGGAGAAAGAATCTTGTTGGTTAGAGTGATACATCATATTTGAATAGAATTGCCCTAAAATAGGAAGAAGATAAATGTGGTTTATGAAAAAAAAAAAAAAACTTGTATAGTTGTATTCATATCTATATTAAGCAAATAATTATTCTATTCGATCTATGAGTAATTTTTGCTAGTACTAATTAGATCCATTATCTATTACAATTTCTAATTATCTTCGTTGGTGGTGCTCAGTATGGTCGAGATGAGCGACCCCGCCCAACGTTCATTTGTAGAGGGCACCGTTTTTTATTTAGCTTATATAAATATTATAAATATATAATTCTATAAATTACATTAAGAAATTATAAATAGATGATATTTCTACTTCTTAACAAAAGAAAATGATAAAAATTGAAACTCATTTAAAATATCATATTTCTTACGATCTTAATGATGAATTCTTTTTGAAGAATTACAAGACATTAGACATGTTTCAACAGTTGAATCAAAATCAAGTTTTATGATATTGCATTCTTTGAAAATATTTAATTATTTTTTAAAATGCATGTACAACTTACAAAAAAATATTAATTATTTATGTTATTGGTGCATCTACAGAAAGGAGTTTATTAAAATTGAAATGATTAAAAATCCTATATTGTTAATTATCTACGCTCCCACTGGACTGAAATTTATGAAGAAGAAAAAATCTGAGTGATGAAGTAAAATATAAGCAAATTTTAATTAGTTATCCATTATTTAGTGGTACCATCTCCAACATATCATTAATTGGAGTTTTATTTTAACAATCTTCTCCTTTTTAATCCTATGCAATTAATGTGGATACATTAGGAAATTGATTGATTTTTTCTTCTTCTAAACCTCAGGTATTCTTTTAGTCCTATTCAATTAAATGTGAGTACTTTAGGAAATGAATTGATTTATTTTGTCAAAATCACATATATTTTTCATTAGAGACATCATATTTGAATCAGATAGAATTATTATAAACAACAAGTTCTTCCTCCAAGTATTTAATATTAGACTTGAATTTAAGACCTCTAATTAAGCTAAAACAACTTAATTTCACGAAAGTTCATTTACAATGGTTACTTTTCTTTTTGGAGACTATAAAAAATAATTGATTTAACTAATTTTTTTAACGAAGCGTAAACCAGTTTTTTCTTTCTTTCTTATATTTCAGAAGGTAGATTAATTAAATAGTCTTATTTTGATTTCTATCAAAAATATTTTTTTAAAATTAATTAAGAACGTATTATTAATAATTTTGCAACGAAAAATGCAAGAGAAACAATATTCAAAAGATTATAAGGGCATATTTTTTTTCGGTTTATCCATGAAAAAAAATTATCTCAGAACCGATCTGATTACCTTGAATCCTCTCATCTTTTTACGTAAAAAAGGAGAGAATGTGATGTACAGTCAAAATTTTGCTCTTATAAAAATCCAAGTATTTTTAATGATAAATCTTAAATTGAGATTTATATTATTTTTTGATAGATCCTATAATATCACATAGAATTAAAGATCTCTTAAGATCTTTTTAATTTTTTCCTTTAATGATAGATCTCAATTTGATATCTTAGGAAAAGAGAAAAAAAAGATTTATTCTTTTTTTGATAAATGTGTAAATCTTGATAAATCTTGTACAAGAACTCATTCTCTATATTGAAAATCTGTTCACTTCCTTTATTGGAAGATCTAGTAAAGATCAGATCTTAAATTCAAGATGTAACACTAAAGATATTAGTAAAATATTGGACCATCCATTCTCTAGTTTCTCATGAAAGCATAATCCCAAACATGTAGAAAAAGCTTATCCATAAGGAATAATGTGAATATCAAGATTCAAGTGTCTTTAGATCTTGCACCGTACGTAAGTTATTCCTCGGACAAAGTGAGTATGAATCCTAGCTAGTTAATCGCTCGCCAATGCTCAACCAGAAACATGCATACTCCACTGTCATCTAGAAATCCATTAATTATACCCAAGTCTTTCAATGTTATTCTGGTCAAATATTTATTTATGTTTGATTCTATTTTTCTTTATGAACAAATATTAGTAGTTAGAATGCTAATTTTGTTAAAAGGAATTAAATCCGTAATCTTTCTTTATTTTCTTTCTTTCTTAATTATTCGTCCACTTTATATCTTTGTTTAATTCTAAAAATTAATAAAAATAGTTTGTTAAATTTAATATGTTTCATTTGTTTTTTACTTTTTTAAGTTTTAAATTCTATTGATTTCAAGGTGTAGTTAGTGAATTTTGACTATGTTAAGAAAAATTAGTTGGAAGTTGAAAAGCTAGTTCATAATTAAATTTTTTTTTATTAAATTACAAGTATTTGGTAAAATTAATAGCTAAATTAGTTAAAAAAATTTAAAATGACAAAAAAATATAATAAAATTATTATTTATTTTAAAAATAATCAAAAAATTTGATAACATATTAAAGACAAAAAGAAAAAAAAAAGTATAAAAAACTATAAACTACTTGAGTAGTATTTCAAAAAATCGTTAAAAAGTTATTAAAAATCTATCAAATAAATTTATGTACTAAACAATTAAACAAATTTTTTAACTGATAATAAAAATTAAAAATTAACTAAAATGTAATAGTCAACATAATCTTTATCTCTTTCACCAAAATTTTCTTCACATACGCATTCAAGAATCAAACTTCCGATAATATATTTAAAAAACTCAACCTTTTATCAAATAAGATGTATATATGACTTCCACAATACTGTCGATTTTTTTTAACCAATATAATACTGTCGAATACTCATTGAACTATTGGAGTATACAGTGTGTGCACCAGACAGAGTCTTAGATGTAGTTAGAGTATATATTGAATTATAGTATATGATTATATATATACACTACGTTAACTACGGAAAATGAGTATGAAATGATGGCGTGATTTAGGCTTTTTAACTAGTGCCATGTACGCAACCTACGAAATACGAATGCCACATCACGTTATTGGTGATTTCCTTGTTTTGTCATAATGAAATAATGTCTAATTTTTCTTTTGAATTTCAAGCAATCATACATACTTCCTTCAGTCTTGCTTATAAGTTATAAGTAAAAAACACACACACACACACATTTCACGTTTATTTATTAAGAAAATTAATTAACTTTAGGTTATTCCTAGTTAAAAATATTTTTTAAAATTATCTTTTATTGAAACTTGATGTGAAGCACAAAAAAATCTTTGGATATATTCAACAAAAACATTTCACTTAATTTCTAGCTTTTTTTTACTAGTTGAAAGTTATTCCATTATTCGGTAAACAAGTTTTTCAATAGCTTCTCATTAATTTCTGTTTTTTTAAATGTTACTTGGGGTACGTTTGATAAAATTGGTTAAAAAGTTGGAAGATGAAAAATTAGTTTATTAAATTAGAAGTATAGTAAAATTAGTTATCGAAGTAGATGAAAAGTGTAAAATAATCAAAAAATAATAATACTATAATTTATTTGAAAAAGATAACAAGAAAAATAAATAAACATATCAAAAATAAAAATAGAAGAAAATATAAAAAATTAGAAATTAAAAGTTAGCTTTTATAAAAAGTTATTTCAAGTAACCTTTCAACAAACTTTAGAAACTATTAAAAATTTCTTTACCGAACAACCAAATAAGTTTTTCTACCAGTAAAAAAAATTAAATCCAGTTGAAATGTTATGTTGAATATAACAATATTTTTTTACTTTTATCATCAATATATTATTTCTTTTTTCTTATTACTTTTTAAGATAAATCATTATTTTATTATTTTTTTATCGTTTTTTATTTTTCAATTATTTGAGCAGCTAGTTTTACTAAACACTTATATTTTAAATAAGTTACTTTTTTCAGATTTCAATTATCAAATAACTTTCTAGCTTTTAGCTAATTTTACCAAACATATTTTAAATAAAGAGTATTTTAAAAATAATCTCACTAAATGAAACATAAATAATGGAAATTTATTTATAATTAAATTAAAAAATAAAAATCTAATTAGTAATAACACTACTATTTATTTTTTTATATTCGAGACCGAAAGAAATATATAATAACACTACTATTTGTTCTCCGAGCCATATTTACAACTAAAGTTTTTCCTTCACCTCCCATTTTCCAATCTAATTAGTAGCAATTACCAATTACCATATACCAGCACATCACACTATCTTGCAAGATATGTCCTAAATATGCTCATTGTGTCCTTCTCCCTCAACATGATTCGCTCCTTTTTCTCCTTAGTAGTAATTAATAGAATAGAACCGTGTATATAATTACATATTCTCCACACGGCCACACAAAAATACAATAGATAAGTCAGTCCTTTCTAGGAAAAATGATTCATGGGTCAGTTATTAATTTAATAATTAAATCTTCGTAAATCTCTCTTTTTCTTAGATCTTTGTGATGCAATCCTTGAATTAAACCTTTGCATTTGTCTAAATAAAAATAAAAAAAATAATGGTCTTAAATGTTTACTTTATAAAGATATCGATCAACTTTATTTAATCTAACCATAAATTAAGGATAATTTTTTTAAAAATCTAACCATAAATTTAGTCGACTTAATTTTAATATATTATAAAAGTAAAAAAAGCTTCGCATTAGTATTTGTTACATCATTTAATGAAAATATTTTTTTTATGGAAGAATAATATTTATTTTATGTTATTAACCAATTGACTAATTATTTATAAAATTAAACTTATGTGTCAATGCATAATTAAATGACACGGCGGTAAAATATTTTAACATTAACAAAAAAGTGAATTTAATCTTATAATTGTCATAATCCAATCTATAACATCTACATTTATATTTTTTTTATAGATTCGAATCAAAGATCATACTTAAGAAGATCGGGTTGAGGACCATTCAAACCACTTGATGGTATCTACATCTATATATCTATATCTATAAATATGTGTAAAAGTAAAATAAACTTGAAAATAAGTATTAAAAATAGAATTTAGTCATAATTTCAATTTTATATTATTATTAATTTTTTGTTATAATATCTATTCAACATTTCTAATTAATTGTTGCATTGAGAAAAATAATGAATATAATATTTAAGCATATTATTTTATTTGATCATATATTATATTAATATTTAGTTATGTTATATGTAATAAATACTACAATTAATATATTTTAAATAAATTGATTGTCGAATAACATTAAATATTATATTAATTAAATGTAATAAATATAACGTATGTTTATTGAACATACTGTATGATTTTTCATATCTCTATATATTTTGTATATAATGTATATACTAAAATATCAGTTTAAAAATTAGTTCTTACAATATCTGTATAAACCTCAGAACAAGAAGAAACCACATTTTGATGTCTCATTTTAATTAACCTTCATGAAACAGTACTTTTGACACACACACACACACACACAAGATAAACGTTGTAGTAACCATTCACTGGATTAAATTAACATCTCTCTCTTTGACTCTTCCGAAAAATGTTTAAAGCAATAAAAGGAAATTAAGATAATGAAACAACTAATAAAGGAAAGGAGCACGTAAAGGTCACTTCCGGTAAAACAGGCCCTCTTATCTAACTCAAGTTCGGCACGACTTTTACTTTCTTTCCATTTCATTAACACGTTCAATTATTTATTCCTTATTACATAAAATATCATAGCATTTTTTTTTTAGTACATAAAATGTCATAGTTTTATAGCACTAATTGACAAGACATGGAACAAAATAAAATAACCTGCACAGTGGGTTGCCCTCAAATCCTTAGCTATAAATACGTACCCTTCACAAACCGTTCCAACTCCCATCCCACACCTCCTTCTTCACCCCTTGCACCACTCCAATATCTTCCAACGTAACTTCTCTCATCACTACTCCCACGTTCATAATCAAATCATCTTCAACACTTAACCAAAATTTCCCAAAAACAAATATGACAAACCCAACACCAAAATCTAGTCCTGGTCTTATTATTACCCTTCGTGTGATCTTAGGTTGTTGGTTGTGTTCATCCGTGGCATTTGGAGCTACTTACAATGTGGTCAGTTTTGGAGCCAAATCCGATGGCAAAACGGACTCAACCAAGGCATTTCTCAATGCATGGTCCAAAGCTTGTGCTTCTTCCAACCCTGCCTCAATTTACGTGCCACAAGGAAAATTCTTGCTTAAAAGTGTGACTTTCAATGGGAAATGTAACAACAAGGGTATTTCTATAACCATTGATGGCACTTTGGTGGCTCCTTCGGATTATAGTGTCACCGGAAACGCCGGTAGCTGGTTGGAATTCAAGCGGGTCGACGGTGTTTCGATTCGCGGCGGGGTGCTTGACGGCCAAGGCACTGCCTTGTGGGATTGCAAGAACTCCGGCAAAGGAAACTGCCCCAGCGGAGCCACGGTATGTTTAATTAATTAATTAATTTCAATTTCATGCATTGAACATTATCATTGACACAATTAATTACTTGCTCCCATTTTTATTTTTTAATTTGATGTTGGAGGTGGAGTTGGACTTGGTGATTAATTAGTGAGAGTTTGTTTAGTGGGGGAGATTAATTCATGGAACGGTTGCTTAGTGTGGTTGCTAGAAGTTGAAGCAAATATCAAGCGAGGAGTTAGTCATAACATACTAATGATAATAATAATTACTAATAAATAATAATAGGTTATGGTTGCTAGCTAGAAGAAGTTGAAGCAAATATCAAACGAGGAGTTAGTCACTGTATATGCTATCCTATTAATTGATAAATAATTAAAGGTTATGTGGTTAGTTTGCTAGAAAAAAATGATGCTGCATGCATGTGGGGCCTGAACTTATTGATGATTTGTCCCTCACCCATTTTGTTTTTAACATACAATTGTATTAGCTACGTTATAAGAGACGATTTTCTTGTTACACTTTAAGAGTCTGGCTTGCACATTCAATCTAAATATAATTAATACATCAAAATCAAAAGATATATGAATGTCGAATAATAATATAAAGGATGTTCCTTGCCATTAAAACCACAAAAGATCATTTTATTATTATTAATATTATTATTGTTATTATAAAATGATTTTTTTACACACGACCAATCATTTATTGAGTTTAACTCTACGTACGGTTAATATGCTTTTTAAATTAATTATTGTAAAAAAAAGTGAATAAATCAACAATTTGTGAATTTGTGATAGATACTGTTTTTTCTTCTCATGCATAATAAAATTGATAATTTTAGTATTAATTAATTAATATAGAACTCGTCCATCTAGATTAATCATTTCATAATGTAATTTCAACATCAATACTACAATATTTAATATTCTTCTTGTTACTATTATCAAACCAAGTCTACTAAACACCATGTTTCTCTTGGCTCTTTGTCTGTAACAAATTAATTATTCGTGAATTTTATAAACACCAAAGGAGAATTTGAACTAACCGTAGTTTTGTTTTGTTGTGTGTTTAGACATTGGCGTTCACCAACTCCAATAACATTGCCATCGGTGGGTTGACCTCAATGAACAGTCAAATGTTCCACATAGTGTTCAATGGATGCCAGAACGTGAAGCTGCAAGGAGTGAAGGTCCTGGCAGACGGAAACAGCCCCAACACTGACGGTATCCATGTACAAATGTCATCCCATGTCACCATTCTCAACTCCAAAATCCGAACCGGCGATGATTGCATCTCCGTCGGCCCTGGAACCAGTAATTTGTGGATTGAAAACATTGCTTGTGGTCCCGGACATGGAATAAGGTAATATTTTTTGTTAATGACGAAAATGAGATTTGAATCTTAGACTTATGCATATATCCCAACTCTAGCACTGAGGTTCATCTGTGTCATGACCAATCCTACTAATAGGTTAAATTAATTAAGAATGTTTTTCTGTGTTTTCTTTTTTTAATTTTTTTTCCTTTCTTTTAACATTTTTTTTTATTTTAGTTTATTTTTTCTTTGTTTTTCACTTTTTCTTCTTTTATTACTTTTTTTTATCTTATTTTTTATTTATTATTAGATTTATTTATCACCGATCTTAATTAATTTGAATTAAAAATACTGTTGATTTTGATGTTGATTATGATAATGTTAATAGATGAAATTGTTGAATGGATTTTGCAGCATTGGAAGCTTGGGAAAGGGTTTGAAGGAAGCTGGTGTACAAAATGTGACAGTTAAAACTGCTACATTTACTGGGACTCAAAATGGTGTTAGAATAAAGACATGGGGGAGACCCAGTAACGGATTTGTGAGGAACGTCCTTTTCCAAGACGCAATCATGGTCAATGTTGAAAACCCCGTTATAATTGACCAAAATTACTGCCCATATAACAAGGGCTGCCCCGGTCAGGTATGTAAATTGGAATTTGGAACAACACATTTATTAGTTTAAGATCTCATATGGGCTTCTAATGGGCCTAGAAGTTGTAGTATCTACTGGACCTTGAGGTTAAGAAACGAAAAAAAGATGAACATTAGGCCTCTTTGCATATATATAGTTCAGTTAATTAAACACATTGAATAACTATTATCATATTGTAAGCTGTTATGAATAACTCACTATCATTCAATAACAATCCATTATGTATAATAAATTTATTGACTAAATACTTTAAAGTCTTATTAATGGTTAATTATGGTCTGATGACTGTGTAAAAATTATTTTACATGGATGACCATTAAACTCTCATACTTATTAATCCACTATGTATAATTATTTTACCACATAATTAAATTCACTGTGTATTTTTTTTCTTATAAAAGAGAACGGAGGAAGAATATAAATAAATTCTTCCAAACACATCCTAAAATGAATAGGAAAATCATTATGATAAAAGTGAGCTGATTTTGTTTTTAATGTTTGATTATTATTTTTCATACCCAATTAAATTAATTTAACAGGCTTCTGGAATCAAAGTGAGTGATGTGACATACCAAGACATTCATGGAACATCTGCCACCCATGTTGCTGTGAAATTTGATTGCAGTTCCAAGTACCCATGTAATGGGATAAAGTTAGAGGATGTGAAGCTCACTTACAAGAACCAACCAGCCCTAGCTTCGTGCAACCATGCTGGTGGAGCAGCATTGGGTTCAGTTCAACCAGAGAGTTGCTTTTAGAGCAAAAAAAAAAAAACTATATGCACACAAAAATAATAAAAAAATTACTAAGCAAAGATTCTAAGTGGAATCTCTATGATTGTCCCTAGAGTCATAGGAGAAGATAGGCATATACAATGTATCACTATGTTTTTTGTATTTATGAGAAGTGTGAGGAGTGTATGTATCATCGTGTTGTAGTCTGAGAAGTTTTGTAGTTTTGGGTTTGTTGCCTGATCCTGTAGCGTTTGTGGCCCATTGGGCTACGTGAGGCCTGGTCTTATAAGTTATGGACCGTATGTGCTCCGATTTTCTATTACATGATTGTATTTCTTCTATAAAATATACAAATATTTGTAGTAAACAAAAAGTTCATGTGTTACTATATATTGGATTTTATATTACTTTTTACAGTAGATTTTTGTTTTCTTGTGATGTATTAAATTATATATTTATTAGCCTATTTAAAATGCTATACTACAAAATAGGTTATTAGGATAAGTTAATAAAAAATTTCAAAAATATAAAGCCGCCTAAAACTTATATCAAATAAATGGGTGTAACTTAACCCCACCTAATTTTACACCTAATATCATATTAAGCAATGAGAAATTGTACAAAGCCGAAGGTTTTAAATATCAATTCAAATAAACTAAACAGTAATGTTACATGATGTAATGATTTTATTTCTAATTTTTGGGTTAATTTAACTAATGTCTCTGAAACGTTAGTAAGAAGTTATTTTATTATGGCTGCAAAAAGCTAAGCATAGTTTGAATCATCCATGCTTTTTTGAAGCATGATAACTCTAAATTAAACTAAACCCTGGATTTGGAATTATTACTGTCATCTTTGGCTTTAGAGTAGTTTTTTTTTTTTTTTTAAATACCCTATATTATTATACATATACTAATTTGGTCTTTAATTCTTTATCATAATATATATCATAAACATTAGTACGTTTTTATATAAAGGTATATGACCTGCAGAGGCATCACAATAGGACAAAGGCCAAATTCAAGTTTGTGTTTATGATTTTTTTGTGATTGAGGATTATTGCATTCTTTTTTTTTTTTAATGAAATAATATAATTTCATTGGTCATTAAAAGAAGCTCTTCTACGTGAGATGCCTCACCTAGCTCAAATTATTATTTAGATTTCTGCCAAACGTAACTAGAGCATGAACTACTTGATTAAAACGGAAGAGTCAAATCCTCACTTTAGTTTATATCATTATCCTCCAACAATAAACCTAATTAGAATGCGTATATTATTTTTAACTTCAATCCAAACATGCGTATATTATAATGGATAACTATTAAGAGTTATATTGAGACCATTAGTTTTAGTTTTATTTTATTTTAATTCATTGAATTTGTATTGAAACGCGTATACAATATTTTTAACTTCAATTCAAATATGTACATAGTAGACAAACATTAAGAGTTATATTGTTATAGAGTTATGGTTTGGTGATTGGAAAGAAAAGTTTAAGGGAGAATGGAAGGATGAGAGCTTGTGGATTCGAACCTTATTAATATTTCTAACAAAAATTAATAACTAATATTTTCTGATTAAAAAAAAAATAATACTATAATAATGAGCAAACATTAATTATTAGCTAGTAGCTTTTGACCGGTTATATTGCATGCTTCTAGTTTGAGTTAGTGCGAACTAATTCAGGTTCATTAGTGGTTCGTTTCAAGCTTATTATTTAATTACATCAGCTCATGCTATTCAAAACTACTCCTGTTGATCCTGCTAGTGTTCATGTGCATGAGAATGAGCTAGCTCCATTATTTTGTGCTGCATGACATAATGAATTCAAAATCCACTATGGGCCAATAATAGATCACAAGGAATCCTTGGGGGACCAGATAGAGAGATAATGAAAAAAAACCAAACTGCGTGGCTTATAATTGTTTGAGGATATGAAAAGTGATGTCTGCACTGTTTCTCCTTTAGTGACAAAAACATGATAATCTTGTTGGCCATGCTTTGTTTGTTCCATGAAGGGTAAGGCAATATAAGGGTCATGGGGACCCCAATCTTAGATATATAATCTAGTGAGGATGTCACTTCATACTACTTTGTGAACCGTCCCATATTTTTTTCCTTTAAATCCAATAGTATTCAACAACTTATTGGGAATAACCTAAATCCCACATCGACTAGAAATAGTGTCAAGTCAGAATATATAAGTGGAGAACAATCCTTATCTTATGAGCTAACTTTTGGAGTTAAGTTACGTCTAAACTCACATTCTAAGACAATTAACATCTGGTTCAAGTGACATTAATTTGGTATTTTAAATAAAATTTCGAGTTTTAATTTTATATCTAATTGAGAAAAAAAAAAATCTTATTCCCATCATATTCTAAAAAAAATTTAGTCATCAATAAAATCAATAAAGATTTCGTACCCCAAAAAAATAACCATAAACACTTAAGATGTATGTTACCATTCTAGAATGGGTCCCTTCACTCCCTTGCATGTATGCTTTTTCTCACAAGCAGATATTACGCCTGGAAGCTAAGTTTCTTTTTATGGGAATCTTTCCAAAACAATCCAATGCACTTTGCTTCAACAAGTTATAGATACTAGAAGAGGGGACAAGAGGGGCCTCTCTTGTAGTAATAGCGATTCTTTAAAAAGAACGGAACCTTAAGCAATAGATCACATGAGATTTCTCATAAGTCAAATTCATCATCATGCCATTATCAGCATATCCCCCATGCCTAGCTTGCAACCTCTCCAAGGAAAGAAAATAATATTAAATTGCACTTGGAAAAGTTACAATTAGTGATACTCCAAACTGTCTCACTCAGTATATTAATAAAATTCTAAAATTTCTTGTCTCATGCTTGGACATGAGACATGAGTACTATTCATCGATCGTTTGGGAAATGTTGTTTTACAAATTCTGAATCTAAATATTTGGGGTTATAATCACCGTACAGAAATATATATGTATATCTATAGAAGCTTGGTCATATTAAAAATCAATTTGCTCTTATTTTTACATGTGACGAATGACAAGTTAAAACAAATACAGAAAAGTAACGAGAGAAAAGTAGGTCTACCCTACATGAAAATGTAAGGGAATCTTATCGTATCATAAAATTGCTAAAGATTATGCATAATCGGTGTGGATTTACAAGAAAAAATAATTAATTAAAAATCCCCTTAATAACTTTTTCTTAGTGGCTAATGAAAAATGGACCCGAAAGGATTTCCTTAAACAACAAGGCTCACACTCAATGATGTTAACCATTGATTATAATTGTATGCAGCCTGTTAGCTCAATAAAAGATGTAAACAGTTAGGAGCTTGAAGTTCATAAATAATTAAGAGTTTTTAATTGTCTGGATTAGTGTGCTTCCGACTAGGAATCCAACTTGACACTAATGGACCATGAACAATTACATAAGTGAATTTGATATAATATTTTAATTTAAAATTTAAGTTTTTAAATTTATTTTTCATTTATATAGTGTTCAATTTTCTTATTCATATACAATGTGAGACTTTACTTCACACTTATATTCTAACAATCTTCAAATTGAGTTTTCTCATAATGGTTCCATATATATATATATATATAGAGTTGTTCTTAACAAATAAAATAAAAGTATATATACTTTTTCCAAAATATTTTCTTAACTGTTTCGTATAAAAAAAATATTGAATCAAGAACGTCAATAACATTTTCCTAACATGCTTTAGATAAGATTTTTGAACCATAAAAAAGCCAAATGTTGAAAACTAAAATGGTTGTAATTAATGGAAATAGACTAGGCTATTTTTTTCAAGAAGTGGTGTGGGGTGTATTCCTCGAGGCAGGTCCACATTAGGTTTTGAGGGTTGCTACAGTAACATATTTTCCTTTTAGCGTACATGACAACAAACTAGGTTTTTAATATTATGTAATTGAGATTTATTCTTAGAAAAAGTACGAAGACATTTTGTACCACCATTCATTATTAAAATTCTACATGAGCATCGTGTTTTTCTTAACATTAAAGATGTTCTCTATTCCGACAATTAGACACTAATTTCTTTTCATGTGTATATATTATTAAAGTATGGATTTTTTTTTGTTAATTTAACAAAGTCTTTTCTGTATATACGGTAAGAAATTCAACCTAATCAACATATATTAAAAACTTAATTAATTATTTGTCTACCAATAAATCAATTGTTCGAATTATATTAAACTCGATCTCATTAGACAATGTCTTACATTTGATTCTCATGAATAAAAAAATATAACTAAAGCAGAAAATTTTTACTAAAAATATCAATCATATTATGATTATATGATGAAAATTAATCATTAAGAAAAGCTGATAATTACGTTTTACCGGTGAACTTTGTTGATCATGAACATCGTGCTATATAAATTGTCGGGTCCTTGTATTTATATTATTTAGATTTAGATTTACATTAGATTTGGATGGACTAATAAGAGCGGGTTGATATGAAAGTATCTGACATAGAGAAAGGTATTTTTGGGAAATGGGTCCCCTTTTGCATTGAACTTGATATGGGCATCGTGTTTCCAAGTTTGAAATCTACGTGGGTTGCTTTGTTTTAGTCAAATCTCAATTTTCAACAAACCAACCAACAAACCGAAAGATATTGGTAGTTTTTTTCCTTCCCTAACGGTCGAAGAACAGTCCTAGTAATTGTATGCATTTTTTACCAAAGGCAAATGCACGATCATGTTTATATGCTTTCTTCTACTACCTTGACCGTATAAGTGCACCTAATCACGTTGTCGTAGACGGCGAGTTTGTTAGGGTTTCATTTCATCTTTTGACAAAAGAAAGAAGAAGAAAAAAGGACATATCATTGCCCTACCTAATTCATCTATCTAAGAAATCTTTTTTGGCCCCTCCTCAAAGCCCTTCAATCATTCTATTCGTTGCACGGCGCAACTCTTCAATAGTGACGGTACTTAGGTTGCTTCAAACTTGCATGTGACTAGCAAAATTATTGTCACGAATTCAAACTTTTTAATATTGGTTTATTTAATCATTTGGTTCTTATATTTGTGTCAATTTTTCTTTTTATTAACACCTTATAAACTATACGTTTTAGTCCTTATATATGACAAAAAATAATTTATAGTTTAGTCCTTACTATTTTTCTAATAATATAAAATCTTCACGAAATGAAAATAAAATTATCAGAATGAAAAATTTAGAATCTGTAGGTATAATGACTAAAACGAAAAGTTAATGCAAGTACTAAATAATTAATTAAATCTTTAATATTTGAGGATTTTTTTTCCTTTATGCATGTAATAGGATATAAATTGAGTTTAACTCAACATAAGTAGGAAGCTCAAGGTTTATGATCTCTTAATTAAGGCATGAGGTTTAAAATATCACTTTGTCTTAAAATGGACTAATCTAGTGGAAGAGAGACTAATTAGATGTTAAATAAAAGTTTTAGATAATTTCTATATACACTTATAAAACAACTCAATTTTGATTTTTTTTTAATAGCAATATCGAAATTAAAAACGATACAATGAAAGAAAAAAGTTGTCCAAATTTTATATCAGCTTCTTTGATTATATTTCTTGTCGGTATAAAACATTTCAATGGTATGTTCGAGAACGAGGAAGTTCTCCATTATTTCAAAAAGTAGGCTACTGTAATGAATCACAACTTCCATTCCTTTATGTGAACATGATCAACGAAAACTTTGACTCACATCACAGGGTATCTTTTAGAGTCTATGTTAAATTAGAGGAAAAATTTATTTCTTTTAGTATTCAAAATAGACTCAATTAAATAATAGGAAGTATGCTGAGTGACCTTGTTCTGCTCACTTGATAGTTCGTACCAACGGCTTGAAGTCTCTAGTAACTATTTTCTTATGACTTATGAGTATATCAAAGCTCAATTTGTAGGACTTTTATAATGGCCTGCAATATCAATATTTTATTAATCATTTCTATATATTTAACTTGTCCATCTCAATACTCGTCAAAGAAAACTGCATTGCATTATTTCCGTATTGTCGCATGTCTATCATGTTGCTCCATACCAAAAGTAAACTACTTTTTCGAATGATTCAATAACAAAAACAATATACAAATTAAATATTAAATTACAATTAATAACCTAAGTACGTATATAGTTTTTCCGGTATATGTTATTACTTTTTGATTTAATTTAAATTCCATGGCTGCTTGTAGAATGAAAACTTCTAGAGGAAATTAAATTCCAGACGCGCCGGTTACCATTTTAGCATCTTTTCATGCAGTTTTTATTTTATTTTATTTTTCTTTAGAGACACTAACAAATATGAGTATTATTGTACTTTTAGGGAAATTTTAGTCATGCATATTATTTCTACCAACTCAAATATGATTATCTTTTATAAAACATATTTTGTATCAATAAAGTAGTTAATATTATTATTACTCTATGTATTATGAATAAAAAATTTAAAACAAAACGTCTTCATACTAAATGTTATTAGTATACATATTTACTGTGTTTTCATTAAAAAATATATTTATAAATAATTTTCTTATACGTAGTTTACAGAAGCGTATTGATTGACTAACTAAAGTAGTCCTACGTGAGTTGACGGAAAAACAATATTGGATCCATATAACTCAAAGATCTTGGCATTAAACATCTCATTTGAGAAAGTATTTTCTATAGGATAAACCTCATTATCTAGCACTCTCTTCTGTTGATGGGTACGTAGGTATAGCAAAGGGGTTGATCGAAAACACTATTGAATTTATTGCTAAAACGCTATTGAATTTATTGCTTAACTTTCCTGCCGAACCCTATATTCCTTTTCCTTCTCCCATACACTTTAGAGGACATTTTCATTTCAATATTATTATATTTATATACTGATTTTAGTAAATATTATTTTTCTAAAACTAGGAGAGTGATCCTTAAGAGGGATGAACAATAAAGTTTAACATAATTGATACATAACTGGATTCCTTAACATGTTGACAAAAATTTGATTCTCCAATCGTAAGTATGAAAATAACTTTGTTAAGAGAGACAACTCATTTTTATGATCTTTAAGCTTTAAGAATTAGTTTTATGATTTTCGGTTGAGAAATATCTTGTTTCCATAAAGAAAGAAAAATCCTTAATAGGGGTGGTCAACGGGCTGGGTCAGTCAAGGTTCGGACAAAAAGCCAAATTGACCTAACCCACGGGTTGACTCTTGGAGATCTAAACCCATCCAAATGGACTTTCAATTCAAGTTAAGTGGGTTTCAAGTTAGATGGGTATCATGTTAAGCGGTTGGACTAGTACAATTATAGGTCTTGAAAATCATTGTTACCCCAAAGAACCTCAAATACAAAGCATTATTGTGAATATATGATAACAATCATTGCAACACTGAAACATTTTCTTCATTACATAGTAAAACCCCTAAAATCTAGTTATCCATTGTTTTCATTTTCAGATTACAATGCCACTTCCTTTATAATTTGTGGAAGGTAAAGAGAGGGAAACCCCAACCAACAACCTTTGGGTTAGAAATATAATGCCAAAGGTCACCTATTCAAATCTCATGGAACTCATCACTCTGTATGGTTCTCTGGACATGCTAATCTCATATTTCTCATGCACCTGCACTTTCATGTTTTTAAGAAGCATCGAAGACGTTAAGGCCATGAAATCAAACTTACAAGGCATTTTGCAAATGGGTGACGTCCACAAGAGCAAATTACACAAGGACAAAGGCGATTACCACCAATGGTAGGGGTAACGTGAGTGCGGCACCACCGAGGATTGAAAGTGACCAAGAACTCTTCCGGGTTTCTTCCAATTTCTAGGGTTGTAAGTTTGAATTCATAATTGTGATTCGTTGAAGTGTTAAGTGTTAATTAAAGTATTGCAAGCCTGTAAGTAAAGTTGTGCAAAAAAAAAATCATATCTATAAAATAATTCATATCCAATTCAATCTAATTCACTTTAAATCTATTTAAATGGATTAATTTCATATCCAAATCCATTTTTTTGGATTTTAAATTCAATACAATTAATTGGATATGGATTAGATATTTGTTTGGATTTTTAAATCTAATACAATTTTTTGGACAATGATGGCTAGGTTTTTTGGCCAACTTTGTTACGAGTCATTTTATGATTGATATTGTCTAGAGTTATTTTGGTCGACGTCAACTAATGATGATTTTAAGCCGTCATCGGTTGAGCCTATTTTTCGGTTAATGTTGGTAAGGATTTTTTAGCCAATATTGATTTGGACTATTTTTTTGTCGATGACATCTAAAGTCTTTTTGGCCAACATCAATTGAGACTATTTTTTAGTCAATGTTAGCTAGGTTTTTTTATCGATATCTGTCGAGATTATTTTTTTTATCGACGTCAGGTAGGTTTTTTGTTCGACGTCAGTTAGGGTTTTTTTTGTCGATGTCACATGAGACTATTTTTTTGCCGACGTCGACTGAAAAACATCATTGACCGACATTGGCTGAAAAATATTATCGACTGACATCGACCAAAAAAACCTAGTTGACACCGACCAAAATATTCTCCCAATTGATGTCAGACAAAAGAAATAGTCATGGTTAATGTTGGCCAACAAATCATAGTTGCTGCTAACAAAAATATAGTTTGAACCAGTGTCAACAAAAAAACCTAGCTAAAGTCAACCAAAAAATAATCCTTACAAATGTTGGCAAAAAAATATCAACGATTGACATCGGCAAAAATAAACCTTAGATGTTAGCCATAAAAACTCTAACCAACGGCGGTTAAAAACTAATCACAATCGATGCTGGTCGAAAAACCCCTAATCAATGTCGGCCAAAAAATATCACCGACCAACATTGACTAAAAATCCTAGCCAACCTCAACCAAAAAGTAATCCTACCTAAGATCGACCAAAAACATTCTTGACCAATGTCGATCAAATATGCACTAACTGATGTCAACCAAAAAATAGTCCTGGTTGATATCAGTCTAAAAATTTTTGGACTAATACATGTCGAAATTGTCCTAGTTGATGTAGGTCAAAAATACACTAACAAAGATCAATCGAAAATAGTGTTGACCATGGTTGTTTGAAAATAGCTCTTAAATAGATAAGTATTAGTTTTCACTTTTTAGAATTTAATAACTAAAATTTGTAAAAAAAAAAAATCTTTATAACATTTAAGTGGATATAAATTGGATATGACTAAATCCATATCCATTTAAATGGATTGGATGAATCTAAATTGTTTTTTTTTTAAAATATGAATATAGATTTAAAATCTAATCCATTTAAATAGATATGGATTGGATTCTTAAAAATCCAATCCATGCCCACCCTGAAGTGTAAGTGGCCACGAGGTCAATGTGGGCCCAACCAGTGTATTACTTTATGTGAACTATGAAGGCCTTCGACCAAACAAAAATGGGTCTAGGTCCTATTAAGCTTATATTGACAAATATGTCGAGTTCGCATACCATTCATTCAAAAATCTAAATTAAACATAGTCGTTTTAAATCGTGTCAACATGTGTTTATAACCCAGTTAAATTGATAACCCAATCAAACCCACCCAAAGGTTGTGATAATATATCTTATTATAGGTGTTAATTTAATATATATATTTTTTGTTTCATTAAAAAAAAATCAGGTGAACTGATAGACTGATCCTTTTACCTCACCAATATGTAATGAGTAAAACTAGACCAATATTTTTTAAGACTTCAACTTAAGTGAATTGAATTAAATTGACCCATTTTTTAGGATCGATTGAAGTGGAAATAGACCCAATTAACAAGTGTACATTTTTTAGAGCTCTAACCACTAAATATTCCATTCTTCATAGGAACCCATATTGATAGTCTTAAAAGACTCAATTGAGACAATTGAAAACTAAAAGATTAAAATCGCATACTTACATATTTGATTAATCCAATTAGCACAATTAAAATATGAAAATTAAAATAACTCAATTACAATCCTTAAAAGTGAGAAAAATACAATAAGTCTATTAAAAAACACAAATATAAAGAAAGATACCATATTAGCATTCTCAAACCTACTCATTATCATCATTAGTTAATATAATAAATTCTGAGTCGCACGCATCAACCAGTAGAAATACAGCACGAGACAAGAAGATGTTAGGGACCCAATGGTCACATCAATGGAAATGCTTGTCGATTGAAATCTGAAAAAAAAAAAAAAGTGTTTAATTTATGGGATGGACCCACATGAATGAACTGTACATATTGAGTCATGTACTGGTACTAGTGTGGTGCTCTTCCTTTTTTGTTTTTTTTTTTCTTCTCTTTTTCCTTAATTATATAATGCAGGCCACTTTCCACCTCCATAGATCCATTCCCTATGATCCCCCATCACACGCCCTCTCTCATGTCTTTTCTCTTTTTCTAATTGCTTTCATTCACTTTTCTTGACTTTATTTTAGCCTATAAAACCTTCGTCTTCTTCTGCTATACCATTCTATATCGTGTCCTATTGTAGATAGTTAGAAGAAGAAGGGAAACACTATAATTAAGTGATTGATTTATTAACTAATTAGAGATTAGAGGATCCATGAAAGATGGTGGTAGGAAGCAGGGTGCACCCTCACCCTGTGCTGCATGCAAGCTTCTTAGGAGAAGGTGTGCTCAAGATTGTGTTTTTGCTCCTTATTTTCCTGCTGATGAGCCTCAGAAGTTTGCAAATGTGCACAAAGTCTTTGGTGCCAGCAATGTCAACAAGATGCTTCAGGTTCATTATTAATTAATATTTCCTCTTATCTGTGCAATATTTCTTGTTACTAATTATTGGAGATAGCTAGTCAGATAGATATAATATTCAAATTTCTCACTGTTTTAACCTGTTTATAAAAGAGTATTTTTAGACCACAAGATTTGAACACAATTTGCATAATAAAAATAAATAAATTTATTCTTTCTTTATATAAAACATTTTCATATTCAGAAGCAAGAATATGGATACGGTGGTAAAGACGACTAATTTTCCTGAGATTTATGCTAGGTTGGGCCGGGGAGAAATACTATACTATTACACACCTTGGAGACATTAAATTAAATACCACATATGATTGATATATATATATATATATATATATATATATATGTATAGATTATTTTTTTCCTCCAAAGAGCACGAACTCCATTAGGTACTTATAACTTGTAAGGCTGTTAATTACTAAACACTGAGAAGTCACTTTCTTAACGAACATCTTATGAGTGTTTCTGTATAAAGATAAGAAAGAAGAGATCAACATCCTTGCAGACTAGTGCGACGCTTTCCTTGACCATAAAGTGAATCTTTCACATATTAAAGGTTTAGACAGGCTTCATTTTCAATTTCTTTTTTTTTTTAAAAAAAAAAAGGAAATAACTGGAAATCCCAACTTCAAATTATATTTTTTTTTGGTTACTTTAAAAGAATCTAAATCTATATGGTAGTCAATTTGTATATGATATGTTTCTCTATCTTCAACCAGTTTCATGGTCTTATATCTATAACTGCAGCGCATATGTGCACGTAGAAAACACTTTATAAGCTTCACCAAGGATGACGTTCCATCTCAAATTTTGTGGCACTTTGAAGAAAATGATAAAATTATTTGGATTTAAACCCCCGTTCAAGAAAATGATAAAAATTTAGTAAGTGATTAACATTTTTGGAGGTAATCAAAGGCGATATTAAAAATGTAATATAAAAAAGATTAGTTTAACAGACATGAAATATCAATGTATAAGTTTTTATTTTTTTTTAAATAAAAAGTTTTTATATTGTTTCTTTTAAATAAAAAGTTTTTATATTGTTAATCAATAAAAAGATTACAAGTTGCATTTAATTACTCAAGTTTTTAAAATGGTTTATTCATCATACTATAATATATCAAAATAATTTTGTGTGATAAATGTATTAAGAAAATGAGTTTAATTGGTATATATTTTGAGAAATCACCCCATGACTTTTAAATAGTTATTATAAAAATAAACTAATTTGTTGTGTTACATGATATTAATTTAATGTATTTATCATTTTATTGATAATTAATATTTATCAGAAAAACTTGATTAATTATCTTCAGCAGTAGAATCTTCTATTCTATTTTTTTTTATCCACAATATTTAAATTTGACATTTTACTTAAGAAAATTAATCTTAATTTTAGTTAGACTAACGACACATCAGTAAAAATAGATAAATTTACCCTTCATGAGAATATGTACTTGAATGGTAGTGTAAAGTTAGTGTAATCTAATTAAATTCTAAAAGTATTAAAGTACTATATACTATAATATAGAATTATTCGTATATCTTTGTATATGAATTTAAGCTTTTGAGACAAGTGATTGTGAAAAACCACATCATCCCGTTTGATATTTTCCAAGTAGCCCTTGAAAAATTAGAAAAGGTGGAGAAGATTAGGCATTCGGCGCCTTCAAACCTCACATGTTCACGTCCTAATCTCTTTGTCTGCTTTTCCATTTCCTTCATATTTCAATATTAGGTCAGTCTCATCTTTTGGTCTGCCATGTGTTCCGTAAAAAATAAGAAAATAATGAGACAAACGAGAGAAAAAAAAATATTTGAAAAAAGTTGATGTGTGACATTATTTTTATTTTATTTTTTGAGTAATTAAATTGTATGATCTCTTTCTACATCGTATCTTGGGCGACCCAATGGGAGCTTCTAAACGTGGTTTTGGCACGAAAAAGTCAGAATCGAGCACAAAGCGCAACTTAACAAGCAATGTACGTGATTAATTGTGTGAAACCACATTTAAGAATCCAAATTCAAACTCATCATCATCACCTTCCTTTGTCATAAAAATAAGAAATTATTAAAGTAACATCCTGCTTCTGCACCACGTGGAGCTGTTTTTGACCGTCGATTTTTTTGCAAGCATATATATATATATAGAATAAAACTACTTATTTCGTTGTCAAACATGCAATATTTTTAAAGTGAACATACTCTTTAATATAGTATTTTTTTTGTTAGTAATAAAAATAATTTACTTATTTAAAATAATGGCCAAAAAATTTAAAATATTCTTTATTATATAATATACCATCTCTTTTTTGTAGTCTTATATAGAGAGGGGATTCTTTTAACGGCTTATAAAAATTAAAGAAATAGTTAAGTTAGTTAGTAATATTAGCTTTATCAAAATTTATATTTTTTTAAAATTACTTTAAAAATATTATAAACCTTTTTCTCTTAATTTTTATGCCTCTTCACTTAAGTAACCACTTTATTGTATTTTATAAATGAATGAAAGAGACAAATTTGAGCAGTGATCTTTCCTTGTCCTAATACAAAAGATAAATAATCAAAGAAATGAATTTAATGTATTTATTGTTTATTTTTAGAAAATTAATTTTCAGTAACTAAGTACACTTTTTGTTAAAAATTTTAATAAAGTAGATAATTTGAAGAGTATATATCTTAAAATGACTTATTATACATTAGATTTTTAAAAAAATAAATAATAAAATGAGAAATAATTGTAAAATAGTTACTTAAGTTGATTTCTCTTCTGTATATATAAAAGAGAGAGAACTGAAGAGGAAAAAGTAAGAGTGTTGTTCAAGCATATAAGTACTGTTATTATAAAAGTAACTAAGAAAGTGACATAAAGGCTATCAGAATATTTAATTTTTATCTTAATTTTTTTAAGAAAACATTTTTCATTAATCCTTAACTCATAATTGTTTTTACACCTTTATTAAATCACAAATATATGATAAATTTATTACTTTTTTAAAATAATATCTTAAAAGCCATATTGATTATGATTTTTTATTAGTGAATAGTATAATATACCACAAAGAAATCAAACTCATGTTATATTTAGGTGTAAATGACTCTCAATAATCTGTAAATAAGGGAGTATAACTTAATTAGTTGAACATGTGTATAAATTATTGATTCGCTGTAAATTATTTGTTATATGTCTTTGATTCACTCCTAATAAAATTTTAATGAGCTAGATCTCTACTTAATAGAATGTATTATAAGCTAAGGCTGATAAATAATAATACATACTAGCTTGATAATATGCTAGTTTAATTGATTAAGTAGATTTGTGAATTGTTGTAAATATTTTGATACTGTCTTCAATTCCAACAGATAAAAAAACAACATATTTTACTAATTACTTGCCCTATTTACAGGACTTACCAGAGCATCAGCGAGGAGATGCAGTGAGCAGCATGGTGTATGAAGCAAATGCAAGAGTGAGAGACCCTGTCTATGGCTGCGTAGGGGCCATCTCATCTCTTCAGCAACAAATTGATGTGTTGCAGACCCAATTGGCAGTGGCACAGGCTGAGGCTGTGCACCTCAGAGTGCGCCAAACTGCATCACTCTACAGCCCCACTAGCCCAACCAACAGTGGCTCTCCATCACAAGCCAAGCCTATTTTTGACATGGACATGGTGGTGGACCAAACCACCTATGGTGATTCAATGTGGTGATAATATATGCATGCTACTAGCTAATTTAATTATTATTAGTAATATAAAACTATACTAGTATACCTACTTAGATCATGACAAGATTAAAAAAACAAAAAAATTAAGGTGACATTGTTTTCTCAAGTGGTGCCTTCTATATACTTTTACTTTATAGTAGGGATGAGAAGTGAACAAATAACGCATTCTTTAAGACACTCTTTCTGTTTCTTATATATTTTTTATTATTCGTTAAAATTTATTAAAAATCATAAAATTATGAATAAAATTCAAAACGAATTTACATGATTTTGTAATTTTTAAGAAATTTTAACTAATAATATAAATTGTGTTAATAAGAAGAATGTGTTAGAAGTTGTGCTGTTGTCATTTCTCTTTGTAGGATAGAAGTAGAACTCTAGAAGCAGTGGTGGTCGCCGGTCGCGGCTGTGGTTGTGAGACTGAAGAGAGCTGTGGCGGAGGGCGTTCGCCCGCTTAATCAATTTCGTTTTGGAAATTAATTTCTCATTGACGAAATGTGGTGTATATATTTATTATATATCTATATCACTTGACATTATGTGGAGGGTTTGGTTTTTTAGGCTGAAGGTTGCGTGGACATTTTTATGTTGTTTTTTTTCTAGTGATGTCTATGACTTAATCTTTGTTTACAAAGGAGATGCCCCTATAGACATTGATTTTCATATGTATTGCTACTTCTTAGTAATTTTGGGTCTATTTCCTATACAAAATATCATTTTGAAGTTTTAAGTATTAATGTGACTTCTTTTTTTCTCCCTTGCTTTCTCCCTCTATGGTTGTTTTCTTTACCTTTTTCAAATATATTCTTTGGGGGATCTGTCTTTAATTTCCTTTGATTTTAGTTAAAGACCATTTGTAGCATTAAAGAAAAAACAAAATCACTACATAATGGGCTAGACATGCGTACCAAAAAGTAATAATTAGACGTTTGATGATGTCCCCAACAAATTGGACTGTTGGATCTCAAGGTTAAGACAGAAGCACAACCATAAACAAAAATATATTAAGGATGGGAAAAAAATCTTTATCAGTATATACCTGCGGTCTGCGGATAAAATTTACCATAAGTAAATAATAGATATTTTAAATGTGTATATATTAACCAGGATACGAGTATTTTGGTATCCATTTATTAATGATAGAGTACAAGTATCATAGTATTTTATCCATAGATATTCGTTACTGTAAAGTTATAAAAGAACCCTGATTCCTAAATCGAATTTTGATATTGTTTCACCTTCACGCTTCCGTTCATCCTTATATTATATATATATATATATATATATATATATATATATATAAGGATATAAAATGTAATTTCAATTTATTTATTGAATTTATATTTTGAGATATTGTAATTTTGTTTGTATTTTGGATTTATGTTTATTTTTGTTTAAGAGATACTTATTTTATGTTTAATTCTATTGTATTGATGTTTCTTTTTTTCTCTTGGTTTCTAATTCACTGGTTTTATTTAATGTTGAAAATCACTTTTTTAATAATTTTAAAAAAAAAAAATGAAGTATCCATATCCATATGAATACCCATAATTACCAAAAAATTTCACAGATATTTGTCAAACAGATATCCAACAGGTAATAAGTGGATAATAGACAAAAATTTCTTCTAACGTACATTAAGTATATAACTTCCGACCCAATCCATTATCATTCATAATATATACGTTTGAAATAGGAAAAGTTAATAGACAGAGGATTAGCTATTATATAGGTGTTATCTTGTGTAAACAAGGTACCATGTGCTAAGCTAGAACCAAGCTTATTAAACAATCAGTTAAAAAATGAAATAAAAAAAAATACAAGATACTTGTGATTTCCAAAAAAGAGAGGATCTATCATATGAGAGGAAGATATTTTATATGATGATTAAATTTAGATGGTATAATCAAATATGAATGATCAAACTTTAATGTCACATGAATTTTTAAAAATCATGTGAATTTTTTATATTAAATTTCAATTTTTCATATATGATTATATAATTTGTATTTAATTTTCTTACTTTAATATAAGACATTTTCCCTTGTAAAATATGTCATATATAAAAGTTATATTGAACATGTAATTAGACATAGACCCTCACTTTATGTGAATATCTTTAAAAATCAAGAATTTTTTAATCATAATCGGATATTAACAAATAGTTAGCAAAAAAAAAAAAAAAGCTTAAACGATTAACATAAAATTTTGAAAATTAAGTTAAGATGGTTATAAATGGTAAGATTGACAAGTAAAATAAACAAATTAATGTTGTATACTTATAACAAAATAAAATTTGATTTGAATAGTTATATATTATTAGTATAAAACATCTTGCACGCTTAATCACTGTCAGTATCACTTCTAAGAATATTCACATTACAACAACTCATAATAGTTATTTTTAATGGGACCTACATATACAATCAATCATTTTTACTTTTCCTAATACAAGTAACTCTTTGCAATAAACCTCTCCAATAAAATAACTTTCTTTTGTTGCTTCGAATGAATCCCACCAAATTATTTTAAACACATTTACACATTATAATAAAATTTCAGATTTTTTTTTCCTTAATTTTTTATTGAGAGCAACATTGCTTTAAAAAGCAACAATTGCCTTGGAAGCAACATCTTCAGCATTGCTGTTGTGAGAGTTGCTATGCGAGCTAGCTCTGGCAAATTACTTTCCTCGCGCCCCGATGCAAATGACCTAAGATAATCATCGTAAATATCAATAAATTTATTATATAATAAATTGTAATTAAATAATAATATAAAATTATTTTACAACATCTCCTTTATCTTAGTTATCTTAGTGATTTGTGATTGAATTTAGTAGCTAGTATCTTTAAAAAAAAATAAAGACAAATTAATTACTGCTTACAGTGAATGATTTTAAAGAAAGTAAATTGTTCAATTTCAATTGGCTCATATTAAATGTAAAGTCAATGACATTCGCTCCCAAAAAATAAAAATTTCCCTTGAAGCGTTTGAATGTTTGAACTATCAGTCAACTTAGACTTCATGTTAACTAACCTAAGTTGATGTAAACAAAACACACGAAAAATATTAAGTATTATTTTGGATGTTCATATAAGAATAAAAAAAAAAAAATTCCCCTTCCAATTTTACGTATAAGAGTATTTCCCTTGTTCAATTTTCTGCTGACTTTGTTTATTATGCCTCCATCCCCAACTCGGCCAATTATTTTTGTTCTGAATTTTTAGACTGTTGACTTGCAGCTTTCTTCAGGAATTTAAAAGCTCATACTTTTGGTGATAGTTCTAAAGTTTCCCTGTTTTTCAGGATAAATAACAATGTTGGTTTATTTCACTTTTAGGAAAAAGAAAACTACCCAGATTTTTGGAAACCTGGTGTAAGTTTCTAAGGTGATTTTAAGAGAAGAAAACATACTCTTACGCACTCAATTATTAGGTAAAAATATATGTATATCTTGATAGAATTTAATGAAACTTGCATCATATATTTTTTGGTACATGAAAACTTGAATGAGTTGGCATCATTTAGTGACCCAAAATATTCCACCCAATAAAAAAAATGCTAAAATTGTATTAAAGAATTCAACATTCTTCTTAATTAGGATTCTTTCGGGCTTTGCAGGTTAGGTGAATGCTAAGGCACATGGATAGGTCTCTCTGGATAAACTTCTCAATAAAATACTTCTAGAAAAAAAATGCTTTTCCATAGACTAATATTAATTTATATATAAACTAATTTGTAAAAACTCTGGCATATTAACTTCTCTAAAACATAATTTTTAATGTATGCATGAACTAATTTTGTGGAAAAATTTATCCAAATAGACTTATTGTGTGCATTAGTGAAAGCCTAGGATCAGGTCGTAACATACAAGTTACTTAAAATTCATTTTTGACCTTTGACGATTGCAGCTCTCAATGATTCCAAATCACAGGGCTTGCAGAATTATATTCATATGTATTAAATTAAATAAATAGCATAAGGTTCTCATACAACCCCTTCCCAGCCCGGAAAAAATAATAATAATAAGCCTTTAATGGCACTACCAAAACTGAGGCATCCCGTTCCTTAAAGAAGAAATGTATAAGGCAAACAAGAGCATCCAGAATCATCAATTCTTTAGCAACCGATTAGCCAAAGCAAAATAAGCAAATAAAGGACAGCAGAATATTCACCTCAACAATGATTTAGCTCCCCAATCCTTGTATTTTCCCTGCCTACATAACCAACTCTCCCCCTTCCCAGTTACTTTATTCAGCGATTTCCTTTATTCGGCAAGATCATTGTGACAACTGGAATCAAGATGCTTTTTCATCTCCGGTTGCCTACCTGGAGGGCTCCCCATCCTTCTCTTGCGATTGTTCAATGAGGACGAAGCATCGTCTATCATCTCCCCTTCTTCTGCATTCTCTTCGTCCATGTCTTTCTGAAACTGCACCTTCATGTTCATGTGCCGCCCGTCTCTAGTTTCCTCATGGTTCTCCCCCCCATGGTGATCTTCACTATCAGGCTTAGACCAGTTCTGCCTTCTCTCACGCTTATTTTTCTCATCTTCGACTGCTAATTCAATTCCATCTTCCAGCTCCCTCTCAATGAGATCATCCTCATCCATTACATCTTTCTTTAATGCCATTTCGCCTCGTTGTTCCTTTCTCTTCTTTCCCATAGCTGCCAGTGCCTTTAACTTGTCCTTGTCAATCTTGATTGCTTCATTGGGTGAATGACCTAGTGGAACTTCCCGACGCTCAAGATTTCGGCCAACATTGCTGCCAGAATTGTTTAATGCTGATTCATCTCTCCTTCCTACTTCTGCACCCTCCTTAGTCCCAACAATTCGGTCTTGGTCACGTTCAGTACCAGATTTAGATCTATTTGACACTTCTCTCTTGTTATCTTGATGAGTCAACTGTTCTGAATTATGTGACTCCCTAATATCCAAGTTGTGATCAGTGATGTCACTGCCCATTTCTGCACTCCCATCGTTGCTTTGGTTCTCAGTTCCTCTTTGTGGTACCGCAGTTCTCTCTACAGATGAGTGCTGGGGGGCTTGAGATGATATTTGCTTTGAGGCCTGCTCCTCATTTGAAGAAGGAGCCTTTGAAGCAGCTCTTGCTCCTCCAGCACTTCCTTCTACTTCACTTCCCTGTGCTGGTGGAAGTCTATTCTGCTCATAGAGTTCCAACATTTGATTGCTAACCTCTGCAAGAGAAAATTACCACAAGAACTGAGAAGGATATACAGTACAGACACACAAAGGACAGCCCATTGTTAAACTATTCATAGCAATAATCTGGGTTCTCTTATGAAAATTCCCAATTTGATCAGGAAACAGGGATAAAACCATCCAGATATGTGACAAGGGAAGAAATTATCATTATGCATTAAACTAAGGGAACACAAAAGGCTACCCAAACAGATCAATTTTGTTAGCATGCAAATGAATTGAGGGGATGATACCGACCCTCTAATTGGCGTGGGGTGACATCAAACTCTTGCCACCAAACCTTCTCACCATCTGATGGAAGCTTCACTTTCAAGAACTTGGCAGCAAGGAAAATGGCACCTGCCGCAATATGATGTGGCTTAAATTGCAGGCAGAGCGATGTCCTCAGCCTGAAAGCCACTTTCCAGTGTGTGAACAAATATATTTTAAAAATAAATCGACAAAGTTAAATTCAAACAAATTGCAGCCAAATCATACCCATCATTAACAAAGTTCCACGCAACTTGTGCAAGGGCATTCTTCGCAACATTAAACTTCTTTATGGCTTCCACAAGAGGTTTATATGGATGTTGAACATTCAGATCAAAACCTAAAGTGGCAAGCACAACCCTCTCTCCAAGTAAAATTAATTCTTTTTGCTGCTCGTACACTTCCTGCATCATTTGCAACTTCTATTGAACAAATATAAATATATCAAGGGTAAAGGAAAGAGAACCACTATAAAAGAGGAGTGTAAATACAAAAAAGGAGTCCGAAAGGGGCCATGTAGATACTTTACCAATATAGAGCAGTTGGAGATGGAATCAGATCAACTATCCAATAAAATGGGGCATAGGAAAGAACATTTCCTTAATGATAAAATTAAAAAATTCTAGGCAACAAGTTCAACTTAAGTAGTTATTGAGCAATAAAAAAATAACCTTGATACTTTCATAATTTACAAGCCAGATAAACATTTTATAGGATTTCAATATTCGGGACATATCTAATGTTTGACATTATAACCTACATAGATGTGTTGGCTAGAAACTGACAAGTTGGAGGGATGCACAGTCTAGAAGCAAATAGGGGGTCAAAAAAACCTAGTCCATTATAGACAATTGGAGAAAGATGACAGACAGCAAGAAAAAGTCTCTTGAGTTAACAGCAGCAATAAGATTCAGCTAAATCCTAAGTCAAAAATGTTGATGTATAGGAGTGAACTGGTCAAAGCACCATCAGTAATAAAACACCTTCTGTTTTATCCTCTGTGCAGCTGCAGGATCCTTCTTGTGAATGATCTCATAAGAAACAAGAATAACATCCTTTAGTGGACGAGGAGTCTCTTCAACCTTCCCAGCAAGGAACATACAGACCGTTGCAATGGTCTGCAAAAAAGTTCATCAAGTGAATTATGAGATTTTGATTAAGTAATCTTTAAAATTATAATGCTTTAACATCTAGCATTCTCTTAATATAAATTAGGAACCTCCTTACATCAAATAATTATAGAACTCAAATAATAAAGCATTTAAGTGTTAAAGATTTTGAAACTTCACTAAACAGAAAAGTTTAAGCAGCAGTTGGAACTTGGAACTTGGAATAAAATGTAAGATACAAGTGTTAAATGGAATAAAAAGGTCAGATAGATGATAAAATTTTCACAGAAATATTAACTTATAGAAGTTGCAAATTCAGAAGATCCATTCACCTTCAATTACAAAACTTTCCTCTAAACTTAAAATGGATATATTGACCTGTTCAAAAACAGATTTCATACGAAGTAGGAAACCCAACTAAAATAATAATACTATGCAAAACAGACAATAGAAATTCTTGATTACAAATCCCAACCGAAAAGTAAAAATTCTTGCACTCGCTCTCAGTATATAGACATCCTCTCAAACGTATAGAGTCCTTAGACAATTTCTGTTAGGTCCCAGCCAGAGACAGACAGAATTTGGAAGGTTTGTTCTCATAGGAAAAAGGGGCCCACTAGTGAGGAAAGGCCCAATAGTTAGACCTGTTAGACAGGAGTCAGTAGGTTGACAGTTATTCTGTTATGGTAGGTTGTTAAATAGTAAAGGATGTAACAGAATGAGGGGAACATCCCTTGGAGGACTTCTCTCCTTATGCCCAATTCTATCCAGTATCAATACTCATTTTTATGTCCATCTGTCATTTCATTCTTTCTGTTATTCTGGTTACCACTCTCCCCATGCAACCTTTCAACTTTACAGAATTTTAGAAAAAAATTTCAGACTGAATGTGCACCCAAACATTTTCAATATTGAGAATAGTATATTAGAGTTAGACAAATGTAAGACAAACAAAATCAACCTTTCCAGGAATATGCTTTTAAACAGGAGAAACTACCTATATTACAGACAAAAACCATCCACAAAGTATCGGCCAACCATGCATGTCAAGCATTGAAAATTAAACTAAGGAAAATAATTCCGCACAACACAAATCATTTTCTAGATAGTATTATGATATTTCTATTTGTCTTTTATACTTACGATATACTGGTTATCTACAATGGCAAGAACACAAACATACCACACTAAATTAAATTACAACTCAAGATCTGGAGAGATAAAATGCCTACATAATATCTATTTGAAAGTGCAACAACCCACCCTTCGGTCATTCTTTGCATGAGATTGTCGAAGAAAGAACCGATGACAAAAGATTATGGCTGTTGCTATAGTTACCTGAGGCCTGCAGGGGCCAACATTACAATTAATATATAAACCTCCAACAGAATTTCAAAAACAGGATATAAATATTTACAATTTACAACATACTGAAAATAACCAACTGCATTCAAAAATTAACTGCCATGCCTATCTTGCAAATACTAAATATATAATTATAAGATTATCAGAACCAAGTAAAACAGAAAAAGGCAACCAGAATTCAGAAAGAATTAAGCAAGCATGTGCTCACAATGCTTTCATTACCATGCAATAGATGATTGCATTGGTGGGGTGTATCATTCACATAAACAGCTACATAATTTAGGAAAGGTTTCACATAAAACATTACTGTTATGAAATTGGAAAGTAAATAAGGGGTAAAGACAACAGGATGAAGCATATAATCCCTCAGAGCAATCCCAAACACAAAGCAAGTATGTGAATCTAGAAAGTAATAATTAAATATTTATAATAATATCAGCAGGCTAGCAGCAAACTCACACTTTAAGTCTCATGCCTAAATCCTGCAAGAATGTGCAGTATGACTTGCGCAGATATGTCTCTTTCTTCAAGTCAATTCCATCTTTTCTTGATGGGGAATGTTCCTCTATTTCTTTTCTAGACATATACCAGCGACCTAATGATTCCTCTTGCTTGTCTTGAGAACTTTTACCAGAGTTGCCATCAGGTGTTCCATGATGTGGCAACTCTCCAGGCATAAGTCCTGCCATATGTACCAGATTTTCTGTGCACAGAATAAATTCTGTATCATTTGTTCAACATCATGTAGCAGAAAGATTCTGGAAGACATATAAAAATAAATGAATAACATGTATGTGGAATCATGAATATAACAGAAATGTGGAAATTGTAATCCATGTAAAACATGCAAGGGAAGAAAATGAAGGAAAATGTAGGACAACAAAAGAAAACAGAGAGAATGCGGGAGAGAGGTTAGGAACAGAATCTAAACAGGGTATTGATGTTCTCAACTTCTCTGCATACAGGGACCATCATGTTCAGCCCATCACTAAGGTTGAACACTGAAAACTACATACTCCATTGCCCAGAGACTCCTCGCTATGCAAAAAAAGGTAATGGGGAGGAATATTGTACGCAGCCTTACCCTTGCATATGCAAAAAGGTTGTTTTCGGATTCACCATGACCAACAAGTCACCAAGACACAACTTTACCATTGTGTCAGGGCTCGCCCTCTCATAAGGAAAATAAATTGTTATGGTAAAATGCACAATTGGTCTAGGATAGCTTTGATGCCATCTTAGAATTGGGCTTAAGGCATAACTCAACCCCACAAAACCAACTCATAAGAGGAGGATTGCCCAAGCTTTCTAAGCTATATTTAAGTCATATCTCTAGTTGATATGGGGCTATACATCACCCTTGAGGCTTCAATTAATGTATCGCACAAAGAGGCTGCAAATAAGGCAGGCCAGAGATGACCACGATTAAGGTGGCTTTCCAACAAAAAACCAGTACGTTTAACCCCAGGCCAGTCCATAACCTGGTGTAATTAAGTGGGAAAAAAAAAATAGTCCCATAATCCATAGTCACTTGCATAATGCCCAGCCATGCAACCCATTCACATAGCAAGAGGCTTTCTTGAATGTGGAATGCATTCTCACCATGCCATGATGATAAGGGTTGCATGGCTGGCCTCCTGCTATGGAGAATGCACACTTTTAGGAGCCTAGACCAACAAGCATCCCACAATGCCATAATCTCATTAACCCACCAAGGCCTTGACCAACACTACCCATATGCAACCTCCAGCCAACATCACCATTATCAATGGCAAATGGCGAATAGCAAAACATGGCGGAAGGCCGAAATTCCACCATATAAACATGTCATTGCACCTTATTGCACCGCCTTGGTGGGCCTTCCTTCACAAATTGTCATGGCGGTTGGCAAAAAAATCCACCACACCACTCCACCATGACAGTGCCATGGCCGCTTTTTTACAAAACTGGCCTACATAAGTCTTCCAAAGACCACTCCAGTAAAACTTTCTAATTCTCCCTCTGTCTACTCTAACATTATTTCTTGGGCGGTGTCTTTGCAAGTAAACCCCCCACAATTCACTCTACCACCATCACAACTGCAAAGGAGGAGTTCTTTGCCACAAGGTATCCTACCGAACAAACCCGACCGGACGACTAGACCAGACATCGATTGAGAAAATGCTGGAATGATAGCTACTAACACCCAAACATATACAATACTATCAGGTAATACGATGGTTTTCTCTCCATTTAACAAAAGAGAAAAGAAAAGCGCCACCTTCAATCAAACTCCCACATTCACACAATAGAAAACGGTGAGATCATGAGAAAAAAAGAAAACGTGACACAAAAGCTTTAATTGCCCTTATCTTCAAAACTGTTCATTTTTTCTCGAGCGAACCCTAATTTGCTTCTCAAATCCAAAGAGATTGCACAAACAACGCAAAATACCCAACAAAATCTACAACACCCATTCAATTACCCAGATAAGACATAAAGAACCAAGATTTTCGGCTCAATCCGTCCCCAAATGTGGGGAACAGAGTGAGAAAACGAGCAAACCGAGAAACACACGAGCGACGGCGAAATTGGAACGCATTCCGAAAGGGTTTCAACAAATCGATTGCGAAAAGTGAAATTAGGAAGGAAATGACGGAGAAAAAAGGGATTCAATTGGAGAGAAAACAGGAAAAGTGATAGATCGATCAAACGCTTCAAAAAAGAAAAGATAAGGGTTATGAAAATCAAAAAAAAAAAAAAAAAAAAAAAAAACGAAATCGGAGGCACTTACGTATTCGAAAGAGAAGCCTCGACTTCTTCTCGGAATCGGATGCAAGCAGTGTCGCCTTCGATTCTCTCTCTCTCTTTCGCTCGCTCGCAGTCGCAGCCTCCCAGGTTGCTAAAAAGAACCCAAGATCGACAATCTCGTTTCTTTTGTTTCCCCACGCTCTTTTTTTTTTTTTTTTTTTTTTTCCCGTTCTGTGTTTTGGTTTTGTTTTGTTTTTTCATGTGGTTATTTAGCCTTTATTTTATACACTTTGTCCACTAATCATCAAATGCATTTAATTCGAATATATCTAAAAGTGTGTTATTTTTAAAATCAATTAAGTAATTATTAATTAACACATAATTAAGTTAATGTATAGAATTTAATGATTATATATTTTTGTGTAATTTTTGTACTGATGAGTTTCTTATAGCTGCAAAAATTAAATTATTTTAATAATTAATTATCTGTATAATGAAACATTAATTATAGAATTTAATGATTATATACTTTTAGTGTAAATTTTGCACTGATGAGTTTGTGTAGCTGCGAAAATTAAAATATTTTAATAATTAATTATATGTATAATGATATATTATTGTTATAAATTATAATAGATTATAGTTAAAATTATTTTTGTCGGATTAAGTTTGTGAAAAAGTGGTCTCGAGATCATTAATTTTGTTTGGATGAAAAAAATAAAATTATTTTTATCTAGAAAAAATGTATGAAAACATCTTAAAAGAAAAAAGTTGTTAGAAACATAATCTTATGTTTTAAATTTTTATATTCTTAAAAACATTTTGTCACAAAATAATTGTCTGAAATTATTTTATCTACACTTAATTATCATTAAAGGATTTAATTGTGATGATTCA
>PYAF01000125.1:976563-1047271 GCA_007407185.1 Glycine tomentella | reverse complement strand
TAAGGATAAATAAAATAAATTACTAAAATTACTAAAATTAAAAATAACGTTTCCTACAAAAAACCTAAAAAAAATAAAACAAGAGTCGTATGGAAGAATACGACTTTAAAAAAATTAAAAAAATAAAAATAAAACAAGAGTCATATAGAATTATACGACTTTAATTAAAAAAAATTGATGAAGAAGTCGTATAGGATTATACGACTTTCAAAAAATAAAAAAAAAATAATGAAGAAGTCATATCCAGTAGTTATACGACTTTTAAAAAAAATTCTTGAAATAAAAAATTAAAATATAACTGAAGTCGTAAAATTATATACGACTTATATAAAATTAATTTTAAAAATCGTATTATTTAGCACGATTTTATATTACGACTTTTAAGTCGTAAATTTAAAATTATAATTACTTAGAAGTCGTAAAAATGTTTACGATTTTAAGCGAATAAAATGAAAAAAAATGAAGTCGGGAAGTCGTAAATAATTTTACGACTTACCCCTTTTTCGTAATTTTTTTAAAATCAGCCCTTAATCCGTAATTTTAAAAAAAAAATTACCCCTTTTTATATACAAAAGCCAAGCAGGAGTCTATGCCTCCCACCACTCGCACCTCTAGCTCCATCTAAGATACACAGATTATGCAATGCAACTAACATATTCACTTGCTCATTCCAGCCAAAATATTAAATTAAACATTTGAATACTTTTTTTATATGAAATTTCGTATTTTTTTCATTTTAATCTTTTGGAAAAAAATCGTTTTATTCATGTTCGATAAGTCTTTTTAATAAATTTTAATTTTTTTTACTGATGGAAAAGTTTAACAATTTGATAAATAAAGTTTTTAAATAATTTTTAATATTTTTAAACATAATTAAAAGTATCATTTTCTAAAATACTAATTTCTTTCTTTTATATTTTCATCTTTAATATATTTATCTAATTTTTTTATTATTTTTAAATAAATCATGAATTTATTATATTTTATTATTTTATTTTTAGATATTTTAATAACTAATTTTATATTTATAATTTAATAAATTAATTTTTCAACTTCCAACTATCAAATAATTTTTTAAATTTTAACTAAGTATTCATCTAAATTTGCCAAATATAATCTTAATCCTTAAATGTATTTATTTTATTTTGTATTTTATTAAAAAAATCGTGGATTTCAAAGAGAATCATTACATGAGAATTGTAAGTATTAAAGAGAGGACGTTAGAAATAGCTTTGACAGTAGTATTTCTGGTCACACTAATGTATGAACAGTATGATGACCCAAATATTATTCTATTTCTTCTCTATAGTTATTTTCTTAGAAGTATAATTATTCTCATTTTAATTTTAACGTTACGATAAAATGATAAATTTGAATCCTTGTACGCATTAAGTTTTAGTTAAATAATAATAATAATAATACGTTGTAAGAGTATTATTATACCTCTACAGATTTTTTTTACAATGATAAACCATTTCAAAAATTGTATAGGAAAACTTCCAACTTTTTTAGAAACTAAAACTTAAAACGATAATAATTATAAAACTTCACAGAATAGTTTTTAACATTTCCTTTAAATAAAGTTTTGGTTAACTTTATATATAAAAACGCTTAGCAAAGAGAGCTAACTTCGTTTTACTTAAAATGAAATTGTTTCTTGGAAAATATTTTTAGTCTTAGATTAAAAAATATTATATAATTATCCGATGAGAGAAATATAAAAATTGGTCACAAGACATATCATTTGTATTATTTTGATGAGTAATTTTTATTTTTGAGTGATATTCTTCCATTAACTATTCATTATATAAAAATTATATTATTTAATATTTTGAGTTATTTTTATACGTAGAAGCTATATTCAAATGGCTCCTCAATTTTATATAATATAATTATAATTTAAAAATCAATTAATAAAAATCACATTTAATACAAAATCATTTCTAGTGTAAGAATTAGTGTAATATATACTAGTCTTAGGCTCATCCAATTTTATTTTTATCTTTTTCATTTCCAATTATCTATATTCATTTTGAAAGCTAGTTGTAATAACTCTTGTTTTCTTAAAAAAAAAAAAAAATCTCAAGCTGATAGTGTGAGATTCAAGCTGGTAGCGTGAGATGGCAGTAGAAGACCATTTCTCACTGGAATTTGGCGCCAGTAGCGCCAGATGCACTAGAAGTTAGCGCCGGTAGCACCAGAGTGGCGCTGGTAGTACCAGAAGTGCTTCAGGAAGTTAATTCTCTCTAGAATGTGACGCCGATAGCGCCAGAGTGGCGCCACCAGCGTGGGATCTTTGACAGGGACACTATAAAAGGTCGTTCACGCGATTTTTGGGGGCCAAACCTTCTTTCTTCTTCCTCTGGACCCCTTTTCCGCCATTGTTGAGCTAGGAAGCTCCATATCTTCACCAAACTTCATCAAAACACTTCCTTTTCAACATGAAACTTGTAGGGAATCCCCCTATGAGCTAGAATTCTTTATCACTTTTCCTTAAAAACCTGCAAACGGAGAGATCCATTTCTCAAGAAGACATCACAAAACTTGAGTTCGGCGGGAAAAGAAGGCGATTCTCGGACAGCCAAGCTTGGGGAGGTGGTACATTAGCCTTCCTTGTCATCTTAGAGGTAAGAAACTCGAGTTTTACCGTTTGATTTGTGATTTTGCTCTTGGGATGAATAGTGACCCTTTTGAGCTAGGCTTGGGTCCTGTAGAAAAGTATGTTTAGGAGGTTGTTGTGATGAAAGATTAGCTTTGAAATGTTAGTTTCATAGACTTTGGTTCTTGGCTATGAGAAATGCATGTGTAGATAATTTGTTGTTTAATTGATGGTTGTAGAACATGCATGAGCCTTGATACTTGCTCTTTATGTGCTTGAGAGACTTTATGAACGATGATTTTGCCTGGAAGAAACCATTCAAGCCATGTTGTTAATTCTTGAGTATTGGCCTATATAGAGCTTTGAGCTCTTTGTTTTGGCTTATACAGAGTCTTGGGGAGACTCTAGTGCCTTGGTTAGGTCGAAATAGACCGCTGAGGATTTGTGAGTTGTCTATGAATTTGGTAGTTCTGATAACCTTAAGATAGATGACCAAGAAGTTTTATGAAAAGGAATGGCGTTCCTTTCATTGTAACGGTTGAGGACCGTTGATATGTGCCTAAGCCTTGTATGATTGGATTGGTAATTGATTATGCTTGTATGCCTTGTATAGGGCGTGACACCGAGGATGTCAGTGGCGTAGACCACCGTTCTGGGGTTGAACTGCAGAGCACAACTTTGCCAGGTAAGTTCTTGGTTTCTTGGGAGTGTTTCCCACTGCTTGTGTTCCACCATACTCCAAAGGAGTGATGGTTACACACATGATGGATGTGCATTGAATTGGTTACTTTCCTCATGATGATATGTGTGCATGCATCTATGCTTTGTATGTACGGATACCTGTTGAATAGATTTTCTGGCTAGTTAGATAGATATGAACCTCCCTAAGAGTAGAGCGCACCTCCTAGTTTGGTTTGCTCACGTAAAGGATGATGATGATCCCTTAAGACCAAGAGATAGGTGGTTCCGTCACGGTTGAAGCCTATTCTCGAAAGTGACATGTACGTGCATCCATGTGTAAAGGGGTAGCTCCCGATGGGATGACACGGGTGTGAATTCCGATTTCACATTGAGAACTGAGAGTCCCAGATGCTGATGATGATGCATCTTGTGATGGGCGTAGTACCGCGGATATACGTTAGAGCTAGATGATAGCTATGTATTGTTGTGAGGGCCAGGAGGCCATTGATTGTGATGCCTTTGATGACGTGTGCCATGGAAGTGAGCCAGGGAGAAGGAGAAGCCTCCAAGAGCCTTGAACTTATTGAGATGTGTATCTCACCCCGTGTGGGGATTATGTTTTGCAGGTGACTCATCTGGCGGAGATGATCGGTCTTAGGGCGGGAGGCCCCAGTAGAGACAGCCTTGTGTAGCTGCTTGGCAGCATTTGGAGAGCTTGCAGGTGACTCATCTTGGAGGCCCCAGTAGAGACAGTCCTGTGTGTGCACACCTGTTATGGACTTATTATGTATATGGACATTATGTGTTTTTTATGCCCTCATGTGAGGAAGTGATCTTTGAGATAAGAGCACTCAGTGCTTATTCTGTTGTATAGACACTGTTGTCTTGATGATGTATATACCTGTGGATTTCTCTTGATATATCTGTAGAGATATTGTTTATACATATGCTGTTGTTTATTTCTGTTTTGGATCAATGAAACTGACTTACGATTATGATGAGTGATAACGCGAACCATACATAATGAATCAAGAAATAAGGTTTTATTATCGCTTCCGCGGGTTTTAATTAAAGCTAATTATTGTACTTATCTGATTAAATAATTATTAATACACCGAATGTATACGAAGTGTTACACTAGTCATTTCTAGGATGCACTATAACTAAAAGGCCATCTAGTGCTCTGTAAATAAATTCAACAATAACAAAATATAAATGCCAAAGTGACAAACATTCAAAACAAGTTGACAATAGTAGCCAACCTACCCAATCCAAACTAATTGAGGCTAGATTGGTTTAGGGTGGAAAAATGCGTACCCAACTAATTAAATATTTATTCCTTTTTCTTTTCTGAATTTTGCCTGTGATGCCCCCATTTTGATATTTTTGAAGCATAGTAGCAGAAATAAATCATATCCCTGCCTTTTATTATCTCTCACTGATCTTATAGGTCACCATTTTATCGTTCCATTGCTTCTTGTCCAGATATTTCTCATAGAAGGTAACTTCTTTGTTAGATTTCACAAACAAGGCAGAAGAGCTCCTAGTTCCATAATGACCCTAAGCATAAAGAGAGTTTACGGTTAATTTACACGTGCAAAAGCCGGGTTAAAAAGATAAATACATAAAAAGGTTAAATTAGTTTTTTTCTTCTAATCTATTATTTATGTTTGATTTAGTTCTCTAATTTTTTCCAAGTTTGATTTGATCATCTAATTTTTAAAATTGATTCAATTGGATCATTTTGTCTAAATTAAGAGGATGGTATTAGAAAATGTGTGTTATGTGGAGTTTAAAGTGATTTAGTAACAATTTCAAACCTTCATAATAAAGTGTAATTTTTTAACACTGTTGATCCAATTTTCACAATAAAATCAAATCGAATCATTTTGAAGAATTAGAGAACCAAATTAAATATCATAAAAACTAAAAATCAAATTGAATAAAAAATAAATTATAGGAAAAAAGTAATTTAACCTAAATAAAAAAGTGGAATGTTAGTTACCGATGAAAGTTCTGCTTCAACAAATATAGAACTCAAAGGTTGTTCCCGTTCTGGAGGATGAATCCCTGGTAACATGCACTCTTCATCTTTGACTGTGTTTGTCATTAGCTTCTCAACCATTTCTTTAATTGGAAAATCCTTTTCACCATGTTGATCAATAAATGCATTGAAATTATGGCACAGCCGTTTTGCCTGAAAAGCTTGTGCCAAAAATTTGGCTGGTAATATTACTTACATTTACTTGCATACGTGTTGTGATTTTCAGAAGGAAATTAAAATTTTATCATCAAACTAGAGTAATTTTTCTTCTTTTTTTCTAATATTAGTACGAAATAACTTCAATTAAAAGTGGTGACTAAGTTTTTAAAAATTATGAATACATCTAAGATAAATATTCTATTTTCAATACAATTTATTCTATATACAAAGACCAATTATAATTTTTAATTTTCTCAAATTGGGTTAACTTTTTTTTACATAAAAGAACAATTGTATGTGATGAATACAAAAAATATATATAAAAAAGCCACAGTTCAGATTTATAAATACATATATTAAAAATAGCTAATATTTAACATACACTTTTTTTTTTATATAACAAACATGTATATGTACCAAGTACGTGTTTCATGTTTCTTTTATAGTTGAGGGTTGCCGTTTACTCTTCACATCCCCAATTAATTTTGAAATTTTACATATTTGTTTTTGTCCAACAGAGGAAGATCTTGTTTTCGTATTTACCTCATTGACCGAAAATCGTCATTCATATCTATCTAAGGGGATATTTTGTCACCCACGTAATAAACTAATAATTATTAACTGTTTTTATTTATAAGACACAAATTCTTATTTATAAGACTTAAGTTTGAAATGATGTTTATATCTTTTTATAAAACTCAATTTATAATGTTGTTTACATTAATTATTTTTAGATTACAAATAACACTAATTTAAAGAAGAGATAAAATGTATTGATAAATAATTGGAAGAGAGAAAAATATTAATTACAGGGATAATTTTAAAAAAAGTTATAAATTTAAGATAAATTTATTATTATCAACTAAGTTAATTACTTTTCTTAATTTTGATAAATTAGTTAATTAGATCTTATATATTGGGACAAACATAATTTTACATTATCCATAAACAAAATAAGAAAAATGGTATTATAATAATCATAAAAAATGGTATTATAATATCTTTACATGATATACCTTATTTGTTTGAGTAAAACTAATACGACTTAAAAAGTGTAAAAAAAAACTATAGGAAACTCAAAAATGAAAGAACTCCTTTTTATGATATTTTTGAACCTATATATTTATATGTTTAATTAAAAACTAATGTTTATTTTGTAAAAACATAGAATAAAATATATATTTTATTGAAGAAATTGAACACCGTATTGAAAGTTTTCAACACTCACACCTCGTACTCAATCAATTGAATTAGACTTTTGCTAGTCTAAAATAATCTTTAAAAACCACTTTGATGTACAATTGTTAAATAAACGATTATAAATAAGTCCTTTTTTCTATTATTTACTTAATAGGGTTAAGTCAATAACTAATTCTTAACATTTAAAATAAAAAGGTTGTAATTTATAAACAACTAGTATAAATCAATAAACCCAAATAGAAACTAAAAAAATCTGGAAATAATAGCAGCAGGGTTGTTTTGTTGTTACCTTTGGCCATGGAGCGTTGAGGGTTGCATTAGTCAAAACGTGAATTCCAGGGGTAACAACAACAACTTGTGCAACAGAAAGATGATCTTGGTTTGGTCTATTGGAGACATAAACCATGGAGGAGGTGCAAATATCAGCTAATACAAGGTTAAAGCCATTATACTCATGCGCCTCTATCACAAGTTGCTCTGCAAACTCCTCGGGACTCTTATTGCCCTGTTGCGTTGTATTCATACATACATTATTCTTTGACATGACAAATGTTAGAATCATATTCCTTAACACATTTTTTTTCAATTTTTTTTATTAGTTTAAATTTATTGAAATTTATAAAATTTAATGAGTCTCACTTAGTATTTAATGATTTTCTATTAATTTTATAATTTTCAATACATTTTAATCAATAAAATAAATATGTAAGGAGGAATGTCTTAAATAGTATGTTGCTAGCAATTCTCTTATTAGCACTACAATTTTTTTTCTTCAGAAATTTCCTTTTTTTAGTATTTTAATCAATAAAATAAATATGATTGAAATATATTAATATTTTTATGTTTCAGTCGTTCCTTTCTTTAGTTCTTTTTATCTTCATTTTTTTTTCATCATCCTTTCGTCCATATTTTATTTTAACTTATTTTTCATCTCTTTTGTCTTATTTCCACTTTTTCTTCTCCCATTTTTTCTCTTCTTTTTGTTTTATTTCCGTTCTATCAATGAGTTCATCTACCACTAATCCCAATTAACTTGGATTAAAGATATTGTTGATGTTTATTCATATTACAATTGAATTTAAGTACATACAATATAAAAAATATTGTTAATTAATTAAAGGTTATTACATATAGTTAAGGCTCACAATATGAACCTGACCCAATGGACTGATCTAACCTGACCCACAATAAGGATCAAGCTATGTTAAAAAAAGAAAGCTCTAATAGAAACAGGCCTTTTTGGCCCGACCTATATAATCCAACAGACTAATTGGACTCGGGCCAAGCCAAGGCGATGGACCATGGACTGATCCGATTAGTAATATATAACAAATATTAAATAAAATATAATAACTTATTAATATAATTGATAATTTTATATTCCAGTTTATATTTTTTTAAAAGTAAAAACATATTAATTAAACATAAAATAAGTGTCCACAAGAAAAAACAATCTCAAAATAATATTATTAAATTTGAGTATTCATTAAACATAACCTAAATGGTATTTCCAATACTTGTTAAGTAGCATAAATACATAATAAATAATTTTTTGTCTTTGAAATTCTTTTTTATATTTTTTTAATATAGAACCATTTTTTTACTTTTTCATTAATTTCTAAATTGGCTTGATGACCCGACAGCCCGACATAGGACATGTCGGGCTAGACTAGGCCTAAGAAATTCCAACCCAAAAGAATATGGATCGGACTTGGGCCGGTATAATTTCATTGTTTGGCCTGATGAGTCGAACCGAGTTGATCTCGACTCATCCATTTTGTCAGCCCTATATACAATACTTTTCTAATTTTTATAATGAATTTATTGTCCTGAATCAAGTACTATGGGTGTTTCCCAACCCACAAGTTACTAATCTCATTCACAATGTGTGATTACCATTGACTCAATAAAATTTTACATAAAAAAAAAAAATTGAACCCGAGTTCTCCTACTAAATAAAATATTCCTTACATGCAAATGCAATGGTGTCTTACACCATTGCGTCAACTCAATATGTTATTATGATTACTTCTTTTCCTCATGTTATATTATTGATACCGAATATTTACCACGTTTACCGATAAGAAACTTGATTGATCCCTTTTGATGAGGTCTATCCTCCCAATGTTTAACATTATTTATTTGTTAATAATTAGTCTCTATCTCAAAATAATTATAGTCTTATATATGAAAAATAGTAATAATTTTACAAAATTAATTTTATATTATTAATTTATTTATAGATTTTGTTGTCTACCATTAATATTAAAAATGATAAAACTAATGATACTCCTTTTGACTCATTTTAGTTATTGTCATACGTTCTTTCACACAAACTAATAAAACCTAATAAATAGATGAAAGAGAATAATGATTTTACAAAAATAACTTTATCATTATTAATTCATTTTTTTTATGCTCATATTATAATAATATAAGGGCTATAAGTGAAAATATGTAATTAATATTATATTAAAAAACAAATGAAAATTTTTTGAGATAAATTTTATCTTTTATAGGACGATTCTTATTGGAAGGAGAGAGCAATTATTTTGAGACAAATATTTTCGCTTACACGACAATTATAACTCTAGAGAAAGAGTACTTAAAAAAATATTCCTATTATTGACGTAATTTATAGGCTTAATTGCATCCAATTTTTTAATTTGAAACATTTTACTCCCAACTTCTTAGAAACTTATAAATTTTACCCACATCCATTTATCTATTAATAAACAAAAAAAATGGACGTAAAATTTGTCAAAAAATTAAAAATTGGAGATAAACTTTGTCAAAAAAAAAATAATTGAGAAATAAAGGTGTAATTATGTTAAAAGTAGAATGAGAGAGGGTAAAATTCATAACTTTTTAAAAATTAAAGTAAAATACAGCAAATTAGTTTATTAAAGTAAAATTTGCTAAAAATTAAAAAATTAAAGGTAAAGAATGCAGCCAGATTTTTAACTTGTAAGAAACAAAGTAACAAACACCTTGAGTGCGTGCGTGATTACCTGAAGAAATCGAAGGGGCAAGTCCCCTCTGGTCTTGGGATTCGGAAGCATCTCAACTTCCCTAAAATTTGTAAGAAAAGCGATCCTACCATCTCTCGTCGAACCCAACCATGTTCCGCCGCCCAGTGCGTCCTTACCACCCAAGATCGTTTCCCCCTCCCACCACGCCAATGGTTCCGTAGGCCTTTCAAGTTTCAACGCTCAACGATTAAATAAATAAACGATCCATTTGTTTCTATTCGTAATTCAGAAAACGAATTGAACGAGTACTCACTCACCGAGAATAAAACTCGTCCCTGTTGTGTAAGAGAACGAAGGGGTACTTTGGATGAGCCTGCCACATGAACACTGCGATACACATCTTTGGTGATTGGTTATTGTTATTCCTTCCCTTTCGCATTCGCCACTCACGTCACCTCAGCCAATGCTCATATTCATATTTTCAGACTTTTTTTTCTCCCTTTTTGACGAAAAAAAAATCAATGTATGTATATTTTTTTTAATAAAACTTAACATTTTTCAATTTTCATAAATATAAATTAAAATAAATAAAATAAAATGGGTAACAATATAAAATAAAATTTTATATAATAATAAATAATTAAACACTACAACATTGAAATAAATAAAAAATCTAGACCTGAAAAAAATTATATAAATTTAGTTATTGTTATTTTCATTTCTGAAACATTTCCAAATGTGCTCAACTAAATCTGTTTGGAGTTGTCGGTGTTTTTGTTTGTCGTGAACCTCTGCACTCCTTTGAAGGTATGTTGATCTGATACTAGGGTGAGCACCTGAAGATACTTCGAATGTTGACGTGTTGTTACCTACATTATCGTAATCAATATTACTTTGATATGTGTCACGTTCGTCCTCGACAGTCATGTTATGCAATATGATACATGCATAGATGATATTCTTCATTTTACCAATATCCCAAAAACGTGACGGACCACGTATAATTGTGAATCGAGATTGGAGCACTCCGAACGCTCGTTCTACATCTTTTCTTGCCGATTCTTGTCGTTGAGCAAATAATTTTTGCTTTTCTCCTTGTGGCATTGAGATGGTCTTCACAAATGTAGCAAAGTCTGGATAAATACCATCGGCTAAATAGTATCTCATATTATATTGGGTTTTATTCACTGTGTATTGCACTGCGGGAGCACGTGACGACAAAACTTCATCAAACACATTAGATCCATTTAACACAGTAATGTTATTATTAGAACCCGCGATACCAAAAAATGCATGCCAAATGCACAAGTCTTGTGATGCAACGGCTTCAAGAATGATTGTTGGGTTGCGATGATCACCTCGACAAAATTGACCTTTCCATGCAACAGGACAATTTTTCCATTCCCAGTGCATACAATCAATAGAACCTAACATACCTGGGAATCCGCATGCCGCTCCTAGTTGTAGTAGTCGTTCGATGTCTTCGTTACTTGGTCTCCTCAAGTACTGATTCCCAAATATGGTGCAGATGCCTGATACAAATCGCTCCAAGCATTCCACCGCGGTTGTTTCACCAATTCGAACATATTCGTCCACGCTGTCAGTAGGTGAGCCATAAGCCAAAATACGAAGTGCAGTTGTGCACTTTTGTAATGGAGATAGTCCTCTTCGACCCAGTGCATCGAACCTCGCTTGAAAGTACTGATCATGATTGCTGAGCCCATCTACAATATGAAAAAACACATGCCTTCGCATACGAAATCTTCGTCGGAACTGATTCTCTGTGTACACAGGATTTGCTGAGAAGTAGTCATTGAACAATCGATCATGACCTTCTTCACGATTTCGATGTACCACTCTTCTTTGCATACGCCCGACGGTGTTGGCATGTAGTTGTTGTTGGCTCTGAAGTATCATCCTAATGAGGTCTTCATCGGTGTTGTCTTGCAATTCCTCATTTATCATTTGATCTAAAACTTCATCTAAATCGATGTTTGGATCCATTATATAGTATCTGAAGTGTTTGAAATGACTGAGATATGTTGCGTAATTTGAATGAGAACATGTGAAAATGATGAAACATTAGACATTTATATAGCTTCATTTCCAACGGCTAGTTTCTAATGGCTAGTTTTCAACGGCTAGTTTCTAACGGCTAGTTTCCAACGGCTAGTTTCAAACGGCTAGTTTCATAAAATAAAATTTTCAATAAAAAACATACAAGAAGGACCTACATTGTTAATAATTGCATAAAAAGTAACCGAATAACATCTAAAAATACATAGGGACTAAATTTTAACTAAATAGTTTCTTCCTAATATGGTCACAATATTTTTCGTGGTCTTCACGTTGTTTATCTAATATATTGGATGTATCCTTCATGAGGATTTCATACTGCATACGCCTTTCTTATTCCTCCTTTAACTGAATGAGCTTTAATGTGTTTGTATTCTTGTCATTCATTACACTTTCTATACCAGATAAATCGATATTGCTAGAAGCTTCTTTTCCTTTGCTCTTTCTTTTTGTTGCTTTTTGTCCCATTGGGCGAGACATTGGCAATGACTCATAATATTCTTCGGCTTCAATGGGTGTCTCGGTGTTAGAAGACGACGAGTAATTTCCACCTGCAGAAACCTTTGTTCTTTTTGAAGAATTTGACATAAATTATGCATCGAATTTTGGTTGATCTTTCAACAACAACCAAGCATGTTCAACTTCAAATTTTTTACCTGTATCCTACGAGTAAATCAAATGAGCATTAGTCATACAATCCTTCTCTGAACTTCCACTTCTCCATTGCCTATCTGCTTATTTGTAGCACCCATTAAACTTTTGTACTGCTGGGTGGATCCTATTCCATCGAGATTTCAATTGTGTCGAGTTTCTTTCACAAAATAACCCGCTTTCTCGCACATCGTCATTGTTGTACGCATTTTTAATCCTTGCCCAATATTGTTTTGATGTTTGGTCGACACTGATTATTGAATCCTTTGACACATTGAGCCATGACCGGACGAGAATCACATCTTCTGTCACCGAGAATGTTGTACGTGTTTTTTTTCCTCTATCATTGTGGTCGCCCTCATTTAGTTGAATATTGTCTACACCGATTGTAAATTCAACTTCATTGATAGGGGGTGAAATATTGGATAGAGAATGCCTATAACACATGTTTGGATTAATGGGGAGTGAAGGTTGACTACAAAATTGTGGATTTTGACCGATAGGTGACTCTACATTAGATGGAGGATGCATATACCACATGTGTGGGGGCGATGGATACATCATATATTGAGGTGGATTTTGCGAAGTTTCACTGGTAGGGGGTGGTTGAGGATACATAAAGTATGGCGGTGGATATGGTGGATTTGTAGAATTTTTGCTGGTAGGGGGTGGTTGATTTTGCAAAAAATTGTAACCACTTTGATAATTATACTGATTGGGATCCATTTCAAAGAAAAGAAAAATGATTGAGGATGGATGGAAACAATAAAAATTGCAACTATCAATTTTGTGTGAAGAAATACAACACTTCACCTAAATTTATACCCACTTTCATCAACGGTCACTTTTTTTCAACGGATAGAAATTATAACGTTAACTTTACTTTCACTTTTTTAAAATATTTTTAATTTATATAGTTGAGAGGCTTCAACGGATTTTTTTTATTTTTTCAACCATTATTTTCTACCCTTTTTTCTTTTAATTGTGGATATGTTGCTTCCTTCACCCCATTTACACGTGCGTCCCTTCCCATTCCCTATTCCTTTTTCTTTTCACTTTCACTCTTCCTCTCAAGCATTCCAGAAGCTTCCACGCCCCCTCTTCTCCCTTCCGGCCCTCACTTCTCCCTCCATGGTCTCTCCTTCCTTTTCTCCCTTCCGCGACCCTCTCTTCTCCCTCCACGGTCTCTCCTTCCCTTTCTCCCTTCTGCGCCCTCTCTTCTCCCTCTACGGTCTCTCCTTCCCTGTCTTCACCACCGTCATCGACAACCTCCACAACGCCCTCACTATGGTCCTCTCCGACCTCGCCACGACCTCTCCACCAACACCCTCGCCTCGCGCTACCGCCTCGTGCCATAGCCGCCGCCGCCGTCGCTGAGGAAATCGCCGTCGCCGTTCTCGTCTTCCTCGACCAAGGTAGTTTACTTTCCTTCTTTATTTTCCTGTGGTGGTTGAGTTTATAATGTTATTTTATTGTGTAAGATTCGTTCCTTATATAAGGAATCATTCCTCTTTCTTCAAGCTTCCGTTCCGCCACGTCGGATTACTCCAACGTCATTTTTTTAAGATACGGGTTCTTCCCATTAAGAAACTCTCCAAACACATGTGTTGGAGTTGCTCTAAGAGTTAAGACTTAAAGCCAATAATTGATCATGATGGAAAATGGAAACTATTTATCTTCATTTATTAATTATACTTTATTTTTTGTTTTTTTATGATTATATTGTAATTTTATTATCATCTATAATTTTGAATACGTGATTTGGATATCTTTATTTCTAAATGAAATATTTAGTCTCCTATTTCTTATAATCAATAATTTTAATCATTTTATCAATGTGTCCAAAGTCAAATATTGACTTTGATGTAACAATAAGACAATAAATCACTATATCACTTGTTTTGCTTGGTTAATTTTATAAACAATATTTTTATGTATCATTATGTCAATAATTAATTTTTCAATTATAAAAATTTATAAATTAAAACAAATTTATTTAATATATAATTTCTTTTATTTTTATTTTATATCATTTTACATGTTTTAATTTTAATTTTACCGATTTATATTGAATTTCATAACTTTAATATGTAAATTATTTACATAAAGGACCAAACAACTACTTCCATCATCCCTAATTATTTTTTCAAAAATTTGTTTGTCATATTTTATAAGAGTTTCTTTTTCTAATTTCTTAATGTATTAATTATTTTTCTCTCCTAAATACCCTTACTTAATTATTCTCTATCCAAAAATTAATAAGAAAAATTAAGTAGATAAAGAAATAAGAAAATGATAGCCCAAATAATTGACACATTTAATGTGATTAAGTAAATTAACCACTTTTTTCAAGGGGCATGAATAAGTTGAAATGGTCTCATAATTAGGGACAAAAGGGAGTAAAATATACATAATCAAAATGAAACTTTTAAACCTTAATGTATCAAAATAAAAAATATATTAAAACATAATTAACCAAAAAGGATATTTAGCCATAATTTTATATTATAATGTAGTCACTAATGACAATTCACATTGATAAGTTTGTTAACTTTATAGTCATTATACTATCTCTGATATTTTTCATAAGAAATAAGTAATAATATATTTTTATACTATATTATAAAGACTAAAATTAATATTAAAAGCTAACAATAATTTATAATTAATTAATAATATAAAATTATTCTGTATTATTAACTGCATTGTAACATAACAATTAAACTAAAAAAACAGTTATAATTGATTATTTTAATATTCAAATATAGAAGCGATAGTGAAATATGCAGCTGTGATCAGGGTATTTGAAGTTAGATTTGGTTCTATTTTTAGATAAAAAAATTATCCAAACTAAATATAAAATAAAGATGTAATTCGATTCAATTTTAATTTAAATGTAATATTAAATCTGAATCAAATCAAATTAATATTTTGTAGTTTGATTTGGTTCGGTTTGAAATTTTTTTTTATTATCAAAAATGAATTTATTTATTTTATTAAATTTTATTTAACATATTTTAATTGAAAATAATTATTTTCATTTCTATTTAGTATTATCATAAAATCATATTGTTCATTATTTTTGTAATATAATAGTAATTTATATATCATTTGATACTTTAACACTATTTTTAACATATTTATAAATTTTTTTAGCTTATGAAAGTAAAATATATCATAATTATAAAATAAAGGAAATATAATAAATTATGTAATATTTATTATTAATTATTATAACAAAAATCACACATTAAAAAAATATTATAGAAAAATATACTATAAATCAAATACATAATCATTATAAATTTAAAATAATACTAACTATCCAATACTAAACATCCATTAAATAAAATTAATATGATTAAAATATGTAATTTATTTTAGTTAGGTTCAATTTTGATAATAAGATTCAAAAATAAAAAAAATAGCAAAAATTTTATGATTATTTAATTTTTTTATTTTTGGGTTTTCGGTTTAAGTGGTTTTTAATTTTTTTAATGGGTTTACAGTTTATAAACGGTTTGCTTCGGAAACCCCTAGTGCCCCTCCCCGAATTAGATATATCATGTTGCGCATTTTATTTGACTGTTGGTCCAAATTGGGGGTGGTATGCACAACAGCACAAGTTTCTCAGGTCGCTTGAGGCTTCAACAGTTCAATGGTTCACAACACAATGTTTTCTGGCAGATCAAGTGGAAGAGGTATGTAATCTTCATAGTGTTTTTATCATAAATTTGAGCCTGTTTTGTCACCTATGGGGTCTTTCATTCATTATCTTCTGCTTATAACAATATTCATGATGCAATCCAATTTTTTTCCCATATTTTGTTTTATTGTTATTATTATCACCGATGAAAACATACGCATTATCACATATGTGTGTTTGTATTTCTATTATATTATTATATTTTATTGTATACAAATTTATATATTGAAATAATATCTCTTATTATATGTAAATTAATATATTTTTTATATTTACTTTATATATTTATCCATTTATTTTATTTTTCTCTTCACCACATATTTTACTTTGAAGTATATAAAATCATCACTTAGCTATGGAAAAAAGAAAATAAGAAGTTTATGATTAGAGAAAGATAAAATAAAGTAGTAACTTGAAGGAGATTTCACGTAAGTATGACAAAGGTAGCAGTTAAATTTTATGAAAGAAATAAGAGTTATTACATTAGGAAGGATGAGAAATTTTATGAAAGAAATAAGAGTTACATTAGGAAGGATGAGATAATGAAAACCAAATAATTTTAGATGTAACGCCATAATAATGAGAACCAAAAGATGGGAGAGTGTGTAGTTACTAAATATAAGGAGATGGGGATTGTGTAGTTTTTCATTTTTCAAGTATTATTTTAACAAATTGAAAGTTACAAATTTAGGCATCACTTAAATAAAATAATGTATAAGATTTTTATGACATTTGAGAGTAATTGTGTCCAAAAAATATAGAGACCAAACAAAAGGTAACCCTTTATCTATTAATATAAAATTATTTTATTTGATAACTCAAAAACAAAACTAAGTGCATGATGCCGGCCAGAAAAAAGCGTTTTGGGTAGTTCAAATATTAAGTAGTGTATTTGCATGAGTTGGCAATCATTAGTGTGTAGATATGAAAGAAACCGAATGATGAAACTTTGCCCTTAGTTCTTGCCTTTTTATAAACCAGGGAGAGTTTGGGGTTAAGTAATGCTAAACAACTAATTTGGCCAGCAAATTGATAATATTTGGGATGCTAAAGACAAATTGCCTTCAAGTTATAATTTTAAATAAGTTAAATTACTCGGTTGGTCTCAAAATTATTTGAGAATTTTTAAGTAGGTCTTTAAACTAAATATTTTTAATTGAGTCCCTAACTCGTTCTTACTGAGTTACTATTCACAAATCCTGATCTGAAAATAGACCTTTATACTTGACAATTTGAATCTCGTGTACAAAACAATATTTTTAAAGTCTGACATCAAACTTTTCGACTTTTCAGAATTTGACACTAAAACAAACTTTTATTTTCATCTGCAAATGTTAGTTAATATTGTTAGTTTTTGTTAAGGGAGGATTTGAATCCGCACTTCCCTTCTTCTTCCTTCGATCATTATTAGATCAACTTTATATCTTCTACACTAGTAAACTTAATACCAGTTATTAAATACCTTAGCAGGCACTTCAAATAACTGGTTATGCAAAACATGTGAACGGCGAATGCCTTGTCGTGATGAATATCGTGTTTGCTTGACTTTAGCTTAATCCATTTCATATGTTTTCCTTCCACGATTGTTGATCGTTTCATACCAAATTTACAAACTGGAGTTCATCTTAGTTTTTGTTTTAGTCAGCAAACGTTTTGAAGAATAATCATATGATTGGATAGGGAGTGGTCCCTAGTAACTAATATGCATCATTCTTATTTGTCAATATAAACTTTCACCTAAAACATTTATCACTAACTTGCTGTTTCTTTTTTCTTTTTCTTTTGCAGTGGGTAGTGGTAGAGTCCCATTACCACTGCTGCCTGATCCTACTACAAATTTTCAATGGGATGAGGTTAAACCACTTTCAGGAAAACTATACTGTCATAGTGTTCTTTCACCTACAAATCTTCATCCCATTATTACATGGTAATTTTGTACTTGGTTCTACAGACCCCATATGTTATTTCATTACTTTTTAGAAGTATAAAAGACAAAAAAGATAAAGATGCCAAATGACAATAATTTGGTAAAAAGAAAAAAATTGACCATGATATTGATACGGATTAACCACATCGGAAATGGTGACTAAACTTCATCGGAGATCGTGAGCAGACACAAGGTAGGTATTCTTCTCCCAACACGATTTATTCCATACTCAACGACTAATTAGGATTCGACCCTAGACTATTTTGTCAAGGGACGCAAGTCCATGCCACTTGTCCCAACCATTGTTAATCATAATTTGGTCTTATATTATATCACTCTTCCTAATTTTAGAAGTGGGGTGAATTTAAGATTATGGATTAGGGCCCAGTAGATGCATGTTTGTGTACATCAACTACAAAGGCAAAATAGAATAAAAAGTCAATAATAAACATTTGAAAGAAGAGGCTTGACTAAATTCAATGTCTCTTTCATCATACTCGTGTGGTTCTAACGTTTTTGTTATGCATCATTATGTCTGACTTATTACCTGTGTCATATCATGGTCTTGTATTTAGTTAAACATACTCATGGCCACTGGTTTTTAGCACATTTTTGGTTGTTTTATGCTTGGAAACATTGGAGTTTAATTACTTCATTTGTTGTTTCATAAAGGTCCATACGTCTATAACATGTTTGGATTCACATCTGCATAACTCAAACGTGGATCACAGAAACAACTTTTAGTTGTTTTTGGTGCATCTGGATGTGAAAATTTGATCAAATGAGAATCACATATACTCATCCAAACACACTATATATCATAGCAAAAATTCATTTCTTTACTATGACTTGAGAAATGTTGGACACATTGAAGCACACAAGACAATTCCATGTTTGTATACATAGAAAATCATTTTAAAAATCTTGTATTGCATATAGATGCCGGGGATGAACTTACGGTCAAAACTTCCTTCTATTGAGGTCCCTACCATTCTCATCTATGGGGGGCAAGAGCTGGGACGGGGGTATTATGCACAAAACAAACACAAGACTTTTGGTGTCGCTGGCTTTGTTGCTGATAACGGTTTGAGGGTTGGAGATGCTTGCATTTTTTAGCTCATGGAAAGCAGTGACAAGAAAGTCATCTTGGAAGTTCAAATTCTTAGGGGTGACATCCCATCTGAATTGCTTGGAAATGAAATGATCATAGGTCAAGAGAATGAAATGATCATAGGTCACAGTCGGGAAAATCCAATTGTCCTTAACTAGTATTCTAACCGTCTAATGCATTTCATTTTCCTTTTCATTCTGAGATGGTTCAGGGTTATTGGATAACTTTTATAGGTTAGTGCATGGATGTTGTCCCTACCACAACTTGTTAGGAATAGTAAATTTATGTGCCATGTTCCATGTCTAAATACCACTTGAATTTCATTATTGTCATCAGTACTTTCTGGGCTAACTCGGTATGCAATTTTCTTGATTTACTTTGGGTTGTGTAACATGTTAGATTATGCCATTCTTGGACGGTAGGGATAGGATAGGACCCTTCTTTTAATTTTTTAGTACATGATGATTTTTGAATGCTTTTCAAGGAAAATTTGCCTTGCTATCTTTAAAAAAATTCTCTCAATTTTTTAATTATAAGCTGTTTTGAACTCAAAATAATCTAAACACAGACGTGAAAGAGGACCAAATACATTTTCAACTTTCAACCATGTGGCTTGCAAGCATTCATACAATTTATAAATCTAAATTGGACTTTTAAAAAAAATGAAATTTGGAAAGCACAGTACGAAGCATACAATGATATTGGCTGGGGGCAGGGGTTAGTAATTTGATGTTTGAACACTTCACATTTTTACCCTTTTCTTCCTTGCTAATGGTTCTACTTATATCGGAGTTTTAGTAAGGAAATGAAATGAAGTGGGAAGGTAAAGAATGAAATGGAATAAAACATACCAATCTTATGTATGGTTGTTTAATGGGGGGTGAAATTCATGCAATTCCTCCTCGGTCATCAAGTTTTTAAAACATTTAAGCATACATTCACTAAAGTGGTGCATGCCCATTCAATGCTACCTTAATCTCCAACGTTCTTGTGATCAAAATAATTCCCTGAGCAACAACGCTTTGTCACTATTACAAAAAACATGAACCAGATTAAGCTTATGACAACGCTCAACTATCATGTAATGAAGTATTAAACTTCAACCTCAAGTCTTCAAGGCATTCACTAAGGATAACTTACAAAAAATAATAGACAAAAAATAACCGACACTGTTGTTTCAGGTGAAGCCGGGAATTTCTCCTGGCATTGGAGCTAACTCATTCTTGCTAAACTTTTCCTCGTCATAAAATGAGGCACGCACCACTCTACCCCCAAAGTACCGACCATCAAGGTCGATAAGCGCTTTAGTTGTTTCTTCGGATCTCTCAAACTGCACAAAGATTCTTACTGCTTCATGAACGGGGAAATTTGGCTCTGTTATCTCAAATATCAGAACTCGGGTTACAGTTCCATATTTGGCACATTCTGATCCTACCTCATCTTCCAGCTCGTCGTCTACCTCACCAGGACCCACCTTCAACAAGAAAGCACATATAGTGAGTCATGTGCAATCAATTAATCTACAACACCACCAATTCCATTTTAAGATGAACTAATGCAATCACTGTTGAGCTTTTCATGGCATAGATTAACCAGTTAAGCATCAAAGTATGCAAATATGCACACTTTTAAAATGAATTGTTTGGATAAACTTTTCCATTAGTACTTATAGAAGAAAATAAGAAAGTAAAATAAATTGAGTTTCTCTCAAATTTAAAATTAACTTGTGCACTTAACTTTTATAGAAGCTATATCACATAACTTTTCTAAAAGCTGAGATGCATAAGTTTTCAGCCCACGGAGAAAGCTCAATTCATTTTACCTTTTTATTTTCTTCTCCTACAAATACTAGGGGAGAAGTTTATCCAAACAAGGCTCAAGTGTAATTTCAGGATACAAACACACCATCTTGTGAACACTTGGACTCATGATGGAATTCATAACTATTGCATAAACTACAATTTAATGTGAAAAGCTGCAACCATTTACTACACGAGAAAAGATTAGTACGCAGAATTCTAATTTTTGGGATTGGAAAGTACTTCAGAACAGATGGTTGCGTCACAAGTTTCTAATTTTGATTTTTGTGGGAATTGGATTTGGGAGAACTATTATTTATTTTCATCTTAGGACAGACTGCTTATTCTCTACTGTTCAAAGAAATTTTTTTTCTAATCAATGTCAACAAAAACATGATCAAATAAACACTTCAATCTGATTTGTTACTTCAGTGGTCAAATCTCAGCACTTGTAATGTGCAAAAAGAGGAAACAAATGATGCACACCAATATGTTTTAAAACCCAGTGTCCAGACACAAACTATGAAAAGGTCCAGAAATATTTTACCAAACATTTCAGTGCATGCTCAAAGTTAAATGTGACTTTGGTATTTATCAAGGTCATAACCATAAACTTCCCAAAATAATGAAACAGAACTTTGAAACTATAAAACAGAGACCGACAAATTTCAATTATTTCAAAATATTATGACAGGAACCTCCCCTTCCAGGTCTCGTCTCAAAAACACAACTACAAAAAAATGGCTTCTATCCTATCCTATGATAGCATTGTGAAACAATGAGAATAAGTTCAAAGGAGCAAACATCCCTAATTCAAAATTTACAAACCCATCATAAATTAGAAATTTATATCATCTCCTCATACGGCATTAACAACATAATACTTTGAGAGCATGGCACTTGAGAAACAAGTTACTCGTTTACAGTGGAAGTAAAAAGGGATTAACCAAAATATCTCAAGCTAATTGATCAGCAAATTAACAAGCTAAATATATCATAAGCAATGGCATTCCTGATGATCCAACACTTAAAAGGATGTAAGATACTGATCAGTACATCACTATCAACTTCAACTAGAAAATAAATAATGAATATGTGTCATACAGGCATGCTTCTCTGTTACCAAAAAGGATGATGTTTGCCAACATGTTATCAGTGAAAATTATATTTGAATAATGAATCTTTAAAGGAAATAATGATGATGATTATGCCATAGGATTTTTCACTAGTTTCTACTCGTTGCATGAGTTAAGATTTCACAAGCATAATTTCTTGAGACCAACTAACATGAGCTTCTTTTCATGCTTAGAGAAAACTAGGGGTTAAAACTAAACATTTTCTTGTTCAAGGAGAGCAGAGTATACTGTCATTCATGTAATTGCTTTGGCACTACAAAAGACCAATAGACAATAAAGAAGCATAGAGGCACAATTCCTATTCCATTCTTTCTAATCTTCTTTTGGTAAACAAACTTCAAAATTCAAATGTAAATTTATCCTCAACCGATGCTGCTTCAACTTTCTCTCAAGCACATTCATTCCTCATCTATTTTTTCTTGTAAGTCTATTCATCCACCTACCTCACCTAGAGGGATAAGACTATTATTATTGTTGTTGTCTATACATCAACCTTTAAATTTCCATTTCTTCTGCATTTCCAGTTATTATTTTCACAATTCACTTCTCAACATGCACCACCATAGAGCATTTCTGACCCTACAGAAGTCAGGATGAATTTTCCTGAGTTTTCCAGAGTTTCAACTTTGAAAGTCACCCTTTATGATCCCAATTCCCAAATTACACATATTTTATCCACCCAACTAAAACCTATATGTGACAATACCATCAATCTCCAGTCATTGAGAAAGATGGATCCAAGATACATAACCATGCAACTTATGTATAATATCATCCCCTATTTTAACCTTTAAAATAGTACTAAGTAACCAACTCACATCTTAATAAACGTCTGTTCCAAAAGCTGTCTTTTGCATACTTAACTAAAAACCCTATACTAGTATGTTTTACTCCATAACTGAAGTTTAGAATTCACCCCTTCTCTTATCTCATCAACCAGAAACATATCATGCACAAGGAGTATGCATTGAGGCCCTAGTTATGACCGATTTTTACACAATACTACACTTTTACTTGAAGCCTGTCCTGTCCTCTGTTTGCATTCCTAAAACCTCAAGTGAAGCACAATTGGATCAAGTATCTAAACTAAATGGTAATAGCTATTTGTCAGTGGGAGTTTATAGTTGAAGTTGGTCCATAATGGCTATATTGACAGTTTGAAAGCTCATTTAGCAGCCAAGTACTATATACAAATCTATGGTCAGGTCATGGCTACTGCAATACTATTTTCTCTAGTCGCTAAGATAGACTCTGTTCAATCCTTCCTCATCATGGCTGCTGATCAGTCCAGCAGTGACCTCTTTATCACACATTGACAAAAAAGAATTGGTGTCCAAGCTGATCATGGCTGCTGATCATGCCTTCTTAGTAATTTATAGGAGGAAATATACATGGAGTAACATCCTAGTTTTTTTTTTCCGGAAAAGTCTAAATTGGTGTCCAAGCTTCATAATCCTTGTACAGACAAAAGCAGTTCCTCGAGTTTGGTTAGTCCACTTCAAACCATTGTTCATTTTGATAAGTCGAGCGCTCTAAGCATATCATAGCCCATAGTGTTAAACTTAAATCCAAGCACGAAACCATAGATTATTAAAATCACATCCATCTCTCACCAAGCCAAAACATCACAATGCTTCATCTTTTGCAAAAACAACAAAAGAACAAAGTAACCCCTGCAATTTTTAAAACCAAAACTCCACAGCACGCACACCATAATATACAATCTACAACATCACAAGCAAGTGAAGCAACAACAAAAAATGCGAAATCTTCATCTAATCTAAAGTGCAAACAAGACCAGCTCATCTAAAGAAGCAACCTCCAAATCAATTGACAACAACCAATCAGAGAAAACAGCCACAGAACAAGCTCACAAATTACCACATAAAACACAATCCTTACTAACAATCACAATTCACAAGATTCAGTAAATTTCAACATCACTAAGAATCAACAGCACTTGACAATTAACATATAAAAATACAAATAAGTCACTCAAATGTGACATACCATGTTCCTGAGCAGCAGCACCCTGGTAGGCACACCATTGAAGTTAACACTCTTAACTTTCTTGCTGCTATTGTTGTTGTCACTGGCATTCACAATAACCCCGGCTCGTCTATCGGTCTTCTTCGCCATCAAAGGCGTGGTGATCCCCTGCTCCTGTTTCCCCAGCCCCTGCCCTTCCTTCCACCCCATCTTCGCCATCATCCGCTGCGCCGCCGTCATCTGCCCACCCGCTCCAACCCCCAATCCCCCCGTCTCCGACTTCCCGATGCTAAACCCATCCACATTCCCCGGTGGTGGCGACGGCGACCTCGGAACCACCGCCACCCCCGACCCCGCCCCGCTCATCGCAGCGCGCCTCCTCCACGCCTCTTCGCCGGAAACATTAAGCCTCGACGACGACGACGAATCGTTGTTATTGCTGTAATCTCTTTCTCTCTCTCTTTCTCTTTCCTTTTCCCTTTCCTTCTCCTCCTCTTCCTCCTCGTGGCGGCGGCGCTCGAGCTCGCGCAGCATCTCGGCCTCGCGGGCTTTGCGCTTGCGGTCGCGGCGGTAGTCCTCGTAGTCATTGGGCCGGGCCGGGTCGTATTCTTCGAGGACGGTGGACTGGACGCCAACGAGGGCAGGCTGGAGGAGGGCGTCATCAGGGGGAGGGGCGGGCGAGGAGAGGATGGGCTTGGGGGTGTTTGTGGTGGTGGGCTTGGGCTTGGGCTGGGCCCGGAGGAGGGTTTGGGGGGGAGCGAAGAGGGAGGTGGGCTTGCGGAGCGTGGCGGGAGCCATCTTGGTGCTGGAGGACCAGACGTTGGTGGTGGGCTTGTTGTCTTCCTCGGCGGAGGAAGGTGGAGGAAGGTCTCCGTATAGACCACCCAACATTTTCGAAAACCGAACCAAACCGAAACTGGATTCTAATTCAGAAGAAAAGATAGATAGTGGGTATTAGATTAGGGATTGGCTCATCATAACACAGAACGAAACACTAACAGCGGCTGAGTGAGCTCAATGGCTCGATTTCACGGTTGCGCCCTACTCTGATCGCGTTGCGGCAGAGGGAGGATTCATGAGCTTTACCAAAATAAAATAGATAATTATTTAACTGGAAAATTTTAAATAAATTTACTTGCGTATCGTCACGTTCTTAAATTAAAAAAAATGGATGTGAATTTTTTTAATATTAAATAACCTTTGTTATTTAGTTTAAAAGAAAAAAAAAAAAAACTCTTTTAGAAATGTGTCTTGTAATTTTTTTTAAAATGTCTAAATGTCACTATTTAATTGAAAAATTTAACAACAATATGTATTAGGAAATATCTTGATTTAAGGTTTTTTTAATGTTACATACCACGTTGGGTCTTTTATTTAGAATCACTTGCCTTAATATTTGACTGTTAATCTTTCTCTTCTTAGCTTCTAAGGATGCTTCTTGGGTTGATGACATTTTTTTCTTCTGAATCTCAACTTTTGAGTTCTTTGAAGATGACTGTTAGTCCATCTTTTTCTTGAGAAGTTATTTCTTGATGTTCTTCTTTTTCTTCTTGAGAAAAATCTACTAGTTGTTGTGCATATGTCTCAACCATAGTGTTTGTCTTGACAAATATGTCCTTCCCTCTTTTTGACAAGTCTTTATTCATGATTATTTGTTCATGGACTCTTTACAATTCATCTAGCTTTTCTGTAGCTAGATCTTTTACATCTTGAACTCATTTAGAGTTTCTTCTAATAGGAGTGTATGTTCTTACATCTTGGGACTTCATTTTGTCCCTCCCATTTGTGTTTAGTGACTTGCTTGTAGATGCTCGTGATGCTCCTTCTCCAATGCTTATTCTTGCCATAACTTATTTAGGATATTTTCATTTTACATGATTAAGTGTACTCAACCCTCAAAGGTTGAGCTTTAATACCAATTAAAATGGATCAGTTGATCGCTAGAATGGAGGTTGAATAATAACACTAAATTGATTTTAGCCTTTTCTGCACAATCAAAATACTACTTTCTGATATTTCCTTTAAAGCCTCTAGCTTGGATACCAGAAGTTAGGTTACAAGGAGATACTTCCTTTCGTATTTGAGATATCAAGTAATTAGTCTATGTATATCAAGTATCTTATAAAGTGTTGTTTCTCAAAAGATTTAGAATCAATTTAAACCTTACTGCCAAAATCAATTTTTCTTAAAACTTATGATGCTTATGTTAAAAACCTTTTTTAAAAAAATCTTGATTAAATGTAATAATGTTAACTCAATGTAAAGCTAAATACTTATTGAAAGATATGATAAAGATGAAACATATACATGCATGGGAAGCATATAGAAAAGGAAGTCCACATACAAAATTTATATTGGTTCACCCATAAACCTTTGACTACATTCAATCTCTACAACTGTAGGATTTCTATTAACACAAACACCAACTACAAGGTATTCTTTCTCTTTAAGCCTCATAAGGCTTTCCCAATATTCTTCTCAAGCCTTTGTAGGCTACACCAGTATTCTAAACCTCTGTAAGTTCCACTCAGTATTCTTCTAACCTCTGTAATTTCTTTTGAAGAATGAACGAAATCTACACAAACTCATGAAGCTCCCCTGAAATTTCTTTTCAACTTTGTAAATATAAATATAAATGAGGTTTACGTTATAACAGAAAACTACAAAAATGGTAAGAATAATTTAACCCCTTACATTTTCTCTAATTATACAAACCTTCCTTCTAGATTAAGGATGTTCTGTTAGGGTTTGGATGTTGCCTTTATAAATTTACATTTGAAATTTGTATGATATGATTTTTAATGATATTTTTCCGATTTGATTTTATTTTGCATGTTAAGCCTCTTGAAATTGTATACTTATATGTCAGTTCAAGTATATGTAAACTGCATACTTATTGCCTGATGGTTTTTGTGATGTTTCTTGGATTGGTAGATTTGCTTTGCATATTTCTTGTATGGCATTAGTTGCTCAGATTCCTTTGTGCTTATGTTAAAATATGAATTAAACAGTGTCTATTAAGAAACATTTGCAAATCTTATCCTTGTATAGACTGATTAACCTTTGGTTTCTATTATCACTCCTAAGACTAGAATTGCAGCTTTATTGTGGGATGATGATTGAGTGTCTGAAGTATGGTGGTTTAATAATAAAATAATTAATACACTTCAACTACATGTGTATATAGTTCAATTTGAAAAGGGCGGATTTGTTAATTGGAATGAATAATAATAAGTGCAACTTTTTATTGTTTGACTGTCGGAGGGAGTGGAAGCTATTATTGTGAAATACATGAGGGAGTGCCTAGGGATCAAATTTACTGTCAATCTACCCAAGCTCACCCTCCAATCACCATAGCTAAATGTTGAAGTACTTTATTGGAGATTGATAATAAATGTCAAATTCAGTAAAACCCATGTAAACAGATTACACATATACTTCATCTTAGCTTGCTATGTATGCTCTGGGTCTCAAAATATTGCTACATTTATGATATTGTGATTGATATTTGAACTGTAACTTGGTTTGAATAAATTAACGTTCTGGCTTTTGAGACAAGATGTTTGTAGACAACCTTGAAACTAACCTGAAGTTGTTAATGTTGTTCTGCAGTGATATTGTCAAATTACTATGACCTTTCTTTGAATGATATTGTTGACTGGAACAAATTTGGCGTTATACTCAAGGAGAGTGATATTTACCAGCTTAAACAAATCCTAAAAAATAAGAGAGCTGCTAAGTTTGTTACACTTCATAATAATTTGGTAAAGGTATAAATCCTCTCTTACTTTATAATTATAAATCCTCTCCACATGATAATAAAATACATTTTCTTGCTATAAATAGGGGAAGGTTTTGCATGGAGTTTGCATCAATTAAACGCATATCATTAATTAGCTAGCATGGCTTTGTGGAACACAACGAATGCAGTGTCTTTCCGCTTTCACAAGTTTGGTGATGATCAAAAGGATCTGATCTTCCAAGGTGATGCCAAGCCTTCTTCCGATAACATAAAACTCACAAAGTTAGATAGTAGAGGAAACCCAGAAGGTAACAGTGTGGGGAGAGTGCTATACTCTGTTCCATTGCACCTTTGGGAAAGCTCTACCAAGGTCGCAAGCTTTGAAACCAACTTCACCTTTTCCATCTCATCAGCCTCTAATGGTCCAGCTGATGGCCTTGCCTTCTTCATTGCACCATATGACTCTCAAATCCCTCCAAACTCTGCTGGGCACAACCTTGGACTCTTCCCATCAAACCAAGTTGTTGCTGTCGAATTTGATACCTACCCTAATCGTGATAGGGGGGATCCAGATCATATACACATTGGAATCAATGTCAACTCTATTGTCTCCAAGGCAACTGCTAAGTGGGAGTGGCATAATGACAAAATAGTCACCGCACACATCAGCTATAACTCTGCCTCTAAGAGACTCACTGTTGCTGCTTTCTATCCTGGCTCTCAAGCTATGACACTCTCCCATGATATTGAGCTCCACACAGTGCTTCCTGAATGGGTTAGGGTTGGATTCTCTGCTTCAACTGGACTACTGACACAAGCAAATACCCTTCACTCATGGTCTTTTACCTTCAACAATAGTGTCGGATGATTCTGGTCAATCACTTTCCATCTTAATCAATCTCATCTAGCTATGTTATGTTGTGTTGTGTGCCAATAATAAGGACAAGTAAGGAGTACTAGAGTACGTAATTGTTGGAGTTTTTGTTTAAACTCCATGGGTTATGAATAAGAGACGATTAACAATTCAAAATAATAACTACTCCTAACCGCTCTTGGGAAAGGTTAGAAAAATAACTACTCCCAACCGCTCCGATAACCAACGGTTACGATGGTTCATCGCCAAGAGTTGCGATGGTTTACCGACAACTCTTCAACAGGGTTGTTTGTTGTCTATAAATAGACACAGAGACACTCAGAAAATAGGAAGTAGGAAAACTGATAGAGTTTTGATAGTTAATCTTTTCTGATAGTCTCGCTTAGAGACTAGTGCATTTTCATATTACATAACTTTGTGGTTCCTCAAGCATTAGCTATGTTTCTTTGGGCTGTTGATTTGAAGTGCCATCAATCTTCAGACGTAATCCGTTCTATCCTGGGAGACAATTGTTCACCAACCTTTGGCATCAATTGGAGGGAACAAATTGTCTTAAGAAGATAACATTGTTGGGCTCAGATCCGTTCATCTCTTTGCATCTGTTTCTGATTCATACTTATCATACAAGTTATGTTTAAATTGGTTTTTTGTGCAGTTGTAATAGATTATATTGTTCATATTGATTATTCAGATTCTGACCCTTGTACAATTGGATATATTCCAACTCTAAATTAACTAATAGTTCCAACACTAGCTAGTCCACTACTGCTTAATTATGTACGTACGTGTATGTTATTTCACTTTTATGAGTAATGAATATGAATATTATTATGTTAGTAATTAAGAGTCCAACATCCAACAATATCATATCCAACCAACAATATCAGGAACAACATAAGAGTCACATGACAATGCAATTTAAACAAAAAGATTTATATACAGTTGAGAGAAAGAATAAGAATTTTTGTATTTGTTAAAAATATACGGAAGATTTACGCAAGAACAAACTTAAATTGCAAATGAGAGTAAAGTTGAGAGGAGGACCTTATAATGCCACAATTAATTGAAACTTGAGAAAAAACATGTAACTAAACCAAACTAAAAATAAAACTTAGGTTTTTAACATTCAAAATACACATAAAAAGTCCAAATCAAATATGTCGTCATATAATACTTATATTTAAACTTCAATAATTTATACACAACAAAATTCATTATAATTTTTCTTACAAGTTTTGTACAATTTAATTTGGTATTGTGCAACAAAATTCCAAACAAACGTATTTTTCTAAAATTTAAAAATTATTTTCAGAAAATAAAATGCAAATTGTAAAATTTTTTTCTCTTTGTTTAGATGATGTCATGTGTAAAAAGTTTTCATTTATAGTCCTTCTATTTGCTTATAGTATAATAATATTGATTGATGAATTTCTTTTTAGCTTCTTAAAATAAATTGTGTGATGAAAGTTGTTGCTTTAATTTTTTAATCTCACAAACAAATAGACTTATACACACGTTTTCCATAACCTTAATTTCCCTCCCTCCCTCCCTTTCTTTTTGTTTTTCGTCACCTGTATTTTTGCTTGTGTCATTTTTCTTCATATAGCTATAGCCAAATGTGCCACGTGCCTTTAATTAAAAGTAGGAAAACAATAGGGTTTTTTTCATCAACCTTTTATTGCAGTAATTTTTAGTTTGATTAAGACTTTTTTTTACTAACTACCTTCAATCAGAAGTCATCTTGAATGGAAGCATTCGTGAAATCCTAAGAATCATTGCAAGTTGGCCTTGATCCTATTAAGATTTTAATAATTCGATTTTATTAGTTTTTGCCAGCTAAGACAATAATTGATTCTTTTTTCAACCTTTTGTTACAGTAATTTTTAGACAAACACTTGTAGTTAGTTAGGACACGGATTTGACTAGTAGTTGGGATTATTCAAGGTTGGGAATCAACTATATACCCATTAATGCAATTCAATGAAGAAAGCAATATATTTTGATTCTGTTGAACTTAAAAAAGTATTTTATTTGCAAATATTTATTTAATATTAATAATATATTATTATTATATTAAAAATACTTTCTATAAACTTATTATTATTATCTAGAAAATATAATATATTTAATTTAACAATCTTTAATGAATAGTAAATATAGATAAAATACTTTTTTCTACCAACCAATACGTGATTTTTACCTATAGTTTGAAGTTGTAAGTATAAGCTTTTTTTACAGAGTTGCAAGTACAAGTTAGTGTCTCTTATTTACACCGTTGCAAACTGTAGATATCACCTATAATGATAGACAACTGCAATTATAGATAAAAATTTATACTAACAATCAAATAATCATCATTACAAAATCTCACAAAGTTTGGACACTTGCTCTAAATATCCAAATATTAATTGTAATTACATATTTATCTATTGATCATTAACTTTTAGTAACAAATTTTATCTGTCACTAGAAGTCAAATTTGTTTTAAGTCAAATTTGTTGTAGTGTCAGTTCAACAATGATACAAACTTTCCACAGTTCCATTCTTGAGTTCATTAGAGCTTGGAAACTTACAGGCTTATGAATCTCTATCTTTCAATGGTCCAAGTCCTAAGGCATTTATGAAGCATGACTTCAATTCAATGTGTATTTAGGTTCATAATAAATTCTCTAAAGTCATATATTTGATTCCATGTTAAAAAAAAAACTGATTGTGAATTAAAATAATTTTAAATAAGTTTTGTGCTAGGTAAAAAGTATTATGTTGAACTTTACTAATATCTTACTTTTATAATATCTAAACATAAATTATAGTATTTTAAAATCATGAGACGTTTGATAGGGGAAAATTTTCAGTTTACTTAGAATGTTAGACTATAAATATTTGTTTTTTATGTTTGATATTGTTTCGGAAACACCAAAATACCGAAGTAAAAGATAAGAATCTATCCAATCAATTCAAATATCCAATGTTCCTTTATCTTATCTATAAGGTACGAGATAACTTCTATTTAAACTAAGATAATTGTTCATTATCATTCGTCATTATCTTTTCAATAGTTTATCTATAAGCTACGACCCAAAGCTCATAAATCACCATATAAATACAGCACCCCAGGTAATCACAAGGTACACTTTTCTAGCTCTCTCTTTTCAATACACACTCTGCACACACCCCACGTCCAGATTGTGGTGTTTCTCCCTGCAAGTGTGATCTTCTTCCCTGAGGTGTTCTTCCACCATAGACATCTTCAGGAGAGAGAGAATTTGATCCCATAACAAAATCTCCAACAAATCTTTGCTGGAAACACGTCCATTCTTCAGGAGCGGAACATTGGCGCCATCTGTGAGGAAACGATAAATTTCGATTCCCATCAATCATGGTTAACACAAGAAGCCACCAAGTTGACGGAAGAGACGGAGTAAGGAGAAATCCATAAAATGTGATGATAGAAGACGCGGTTTCTCACACCGCCTCATCCCCAGCCATACCGACACCACGACAACCCGCCACCAATTTGTTATTTGACGGCGGGGAAGCACCAAACACGACGCAGGTGATCCATAACGCCCTGAACTCGATTCTGACCAGAATTGAGAATTTGGAGAGACGATACGAGCTTCAACGACAGGAAGACATTCGGACTATATTTGCTCAGTTTGACGAAAGAAGGCAACAGTATCATGAATCGCAGCGCGTGTCGGGACGTCGGCAGGAAGAACCTCGGCAGGAGGTACCTCGGCAAGGGAACTCTATCCTAGTCACGGGACAGGAGAACCTGGATTCGATCGACCACTCCAGACCGATGCCCCGAACCAGAGGAATTCATGTCTTGCAGGCCGAGACCCCGGCTCTAGAAACTAAGGAAAATGGGGGGAAGGAGGCAGTTCTGATCACAAAGGAAGGAACTTACCAGAGAAAATATCGCCGAGGTCAGTAGAATAACAGTCCGTTCGTTGATGCTATTGTGAACGCACAGTTTCTGGAAGATTTTGATGGATCATGTCTCTCGAAATACGATGGAAGTCAAGATCCCCAGCTGCATCTGGACGAATTTGATATGCAAATGTGTGTCCGGGGTATAGATGAGCCAATCATATCCCGGATCTTCGTCACTACGCTAACCGGACCGGCGCAGACCTAGTTCCACACATTACCGCCAAGATCGATTCGACATTTTGAAGATCTCAGCCACATGTTTTTATTAAATTTCGCAACCAGTAAAAAGCACCCGAAGTCCGAGTTCGCCCTAGGAAAAATACGCCAACAACCAGGAGAAATACTGCAAAGCTACCTCGATCGATTTAAGGAGGCAGCTTTGCAAGTCCAGGGATTGGAAGAAAGGGTGCACGTCCATCTCATATCTGCCGGGCTCAATGGATCGTCCCGCCTGGCCAAATCCATCTATAAAGATCTCGTGAAGTCTCTCTTGGAATTCAGGATGCGCTCGAAGAAATACCTGGAGCTGGAACAGATGGAGATCGCCAATTCAGGGCATAAGGAGGACAAGAGAAAACCGTCAGCGCAGAGATACCGACAGCAAGGAGGAATGCATAACAGCCGAAATCCCCCAAACACTCATCAAGGGCGACCTCCAAGGAACTTTCTGGACCTCGGAAACAGGCCTAGACACGAACCCAAATATGATAAGTATGCTCCGTTGAACACTTCCCAGACCCAGATCTGGAGGGAAGTGGCGTCAACGGAGATGAAGAAAGTTGAGCGACCTCGGCCAGCATTCAGCAAAGCAGGACTGGATCGTTCCCGGTTCTGTGAATTCCACAACGGACCGGGACATACGAGGGAGCAATGTTGGGATCTCCGAGATGCCATAGAAAAGTTCATTCGCGAAGGGAAGTTGCGGCAGTATGTTATCAAAACACAAGGACAATGAAACAAAAGAACAAACCAAGATAGCGACCGAGGCCGAGATAAGAAGAAGAACAAGAAGGACGACGAATTCCCGGAGCCCGAGTTCGAATGTAACGTGATCTTGGGATTTCTGGGTGGCGGGGGAGACACGGCCAATCAGCGAAAGAGATACCTCAAAGAAATAATGACGACAAAAACCCAACCAAGCTTCAAGAGGAATGCAAAGAAGGATCCTCCCCCACTAATATGTTTCACTGAGGAGGACATGATAGGAGTAGTACCTGGCCATGAAGACGGTCTCGTCATAACGAGAATCGTGGCCAACTTCCGAGTCAAAAGAATATTCGTGGATAACGGTAGTTCGGCCGATATCATTAACCTCGAAGCATTCAAGAAAATGAACCTAAAAGAAGAGGAGTTGAGGCCATGCCAAACCATGTTGTATGGTTTTAATGGGGAAGGAACCAGCCTAAAAGGCGTCATCGATTTACAACTCACTCTGGGAAATAAAGAAGGCTTCAGGTAAGAAAGAGTCACTTTCACTATGGCTGAATTTCCGTCCCCATATAACATCATCCTGGGGAGACCAACTCTTCACAAGTGGGACATAATAATGTCCACAAAACACCAGAAGATGAAGATGATAGGGCACCTCGGCCAGGTCGTCACGATATGTGGAGACCAGAAAGAGTCCAGACAGTGCTACTACAACACTGTCAAAGAAAGCAACGGAAATCATAATTCTCCACCTCGGATAAAGAAGGGAGATCCAGCAGAGCACAAGATTGGAAAGCCATCATCTCGACAACCTGTTAACTTGGTGGAATTAGATGTAAGGGATGACGAATGGAGGCCGGAACCAGTGGACGAATTGGAGGAAGTCCAAATTGGAGATTTACCTGACAAGATCACAAAAATAGGCAAGCAAAACGATCCCGAGACAAGAAGAAGACTGCTAGAATGCATAGAAAAGAACCAGGACGTGTTTGCTTGGAAGGCTTCCGAGATACCCAGAATCAATCCAACCTTCTGCTGCCACAAGTTGTCTATGTATTCCGGCTCCAAACCGATAGAGCAGAAGAATCGGAAACTCGGTCCAGAGAGAAGGCAAGCCCTGGAAAAACACATCAGGGAACTGTTAGAAGCCGGCTTCATAAGAGAAATACAATACACCACCTGGCTCTCTAATGTCGTGATGGTAAAGAAATCCAATGGGAAATGGAGGGTATGCGTCGATTTTACCGACCTAAACAAGGTATGCCCCAAAGATTCATATCCAATGCCAAACATCGATCAGCTTGTAGACAGCTCAGCTGGATTTCAGCTGTTATCATTCATGGACGCTTATTTTGGGTACAATCAAATACCGATGTACCCAGAAGACCGGGATAAGACAGCATTCCGAGGTGTGAACGCCAATTACTGCTACAACATCATGCCTTTTGGTTTGAAAAATGCTGGGACCACCTATCAAAGGATGATGAATAAAGTATTCACTGACCAACTCGGACGAAACATAGAAGTATACATTGACGACATGATCACCAAGACACCCGTTGAGGGAGATCATATCCGAGACCTGGAGGAAACATTCCAGAAGCTGAGACAGCACAACATTCGCCTGAATCCGACAAAGTGCGCTTTTGGAGTAAAAGCAGGAAAATTCCTAGGATTCATGCTCACATACAGAGGGATAGAAGCAAATCCAGACAAGTGTAAAGCCATTTTGGACATGGAGTTCCCGACCAACAAACGTGAAGTACAACAGTTAACGGGGCGGATGGCGGCACTAACCCGTTTTCTTCCGAAGTCGGCAGAAAAGGCTCTTCCTTTCTTCAAATTACTAAAAAAGGAAGCTATTATTGGGTGGACCCCGGCATGTGAAGTAGCATTCCTGAAAATAAAAAAATGTCTAGCATCACCTCCAGTGCTCTCAAAACCGGACCCCGGAGAGACCTTGATCTTGTACCTCTCAGTTGGAGAAGAAGCTGTGAGCGCCGTATTAGTTAGGGAAGTTGACAAATCCCAGCTGCCGGTTTATTTTGTGAGCCGGGCCCTGAAGAACTCGAAATTGCGATATCAGAAACTTGAGAAGGTAGCCTTCACTCTCCTAACAACAGCAAAGAGACTTCGTCCTTATTTTCAAAGTCACACCGTGGTGGTGAGGACGAATCAGCCACTTCGGCAGGTGTTGCATAAGGCCGACCTCGCAGGGAGAATGATGAACTGGGCCATCCAGTTATCGGAATTCGAGATTAAGTATGAAGCTCGGCATGCAATCAAAGCTCAAGCACTGGCCGACTTCCTCGTAGAATTAACGCCGACATCCACTAACCCACAAGAAATGCCGACATGGAAGTTATACGTCGACGGATCATCTAACTCCAAGTGCAGTGGGGCCGGAATCATCATAGAAAATCCCGAGGGAGTGTCGATTGAGCAGTCACTACGACTTAACTTCCCGACGTCCAATAATCAAGCCGAATACGTAGCTTTAATCGCTGGTTTAAAGTATATGAGAGAACAGGAGGCATCGAGAGTTAAAGTTTTCACCGATTCACAGCTTGTCTCGGCACAAATAGATGGAAGATATCAGGTTAAAGGACCTTTATTAGCTAAATATTTGGCCAAGGCAAAGGAGATAATAGCCGATTTCGAAGAAGTAACCGTCACCCACATACCCCGAGAAGAAAATGCTCGGGCCGATATACTGTCAAAACTAGCAAGTACAAAAGACGCCGGAAGTCACAGGATTGTCATCCAACAGGATGTGGCTCAACCAGTATGTGTTCTAATCATCGCTTCGGCCACAGAATGGCGAAAGCCCATTATCGATTATCCGGAACAAGGAATTTTGCCGGAAGATGAGGTAGAAGCAAAGAAGCTAACCCGAGAAGCCACTATGTATTCAATTGCAAATGGAGAACTATACCGCAGGGGCCTCCACACCCCCATGTTGCTATGCCTAAACCCGAATCAAGTTGAGTACGTGCTTAGAGAAATACATGAAGGCATTAACGGCCAACACATGGGTTCCAGGGCACTAGCATTAAAGGTCCTCCGTGCCGGATATTTCTGGCCAACTATAAAAGCCGATGCCACGAATCATGTAAGGAGGTGCGACAATTGTCAGAAGCACGCAAAAATATTACGAAGCCCGCCCACAAAACTATTGTCGATCACAGCACCATGGCCCTTTTACAAGTGGGGGATGGACCTGCTGGGTCCATTCAAGCCCACAGAAGGTCAAATGAGATGGTTAGTGGTAGCCGTCGATTACTTTACTAAATGGATAGAAGCTGAGCCCCTCGCCACCATCACTTCGGCCCGAATCCAAAAATTCTTTGAGCGAAGCATTGTTTCGCGATTCAGGATCCCAGCCGAAGTTATCACGGACAATGGGACACAGTTTACTGATAAGAAGTTTCAACAGATGATGAGTGGCTTGCATATAAAGCATCACTTCTCTTCAGTGGAACATCCTCAGTCAAATGGACAGGCAAAAGCTGTGAACAAAGTCATCCTGGACGGGCTAAGGAAACGGATGCACGAAGCCGGGCCGAACTGGGTTGAGCAGTTATATTACGTATTGTGGGCATATCGGACCACGGCCCAATCCACTGCCCTTGAAACCCCGTTCAGAATGACTTATGGGTGAGAGGCAATGATTCCCGTGGAGATCGGCCAGCCCTCATGGAGAAAACAATACATGACCCAAGTCGAAGAAGACAACAACACAGCAATAGTTGTCGAGTTACAAATGATAGAAGAAATCTAAGACATAGCTCATCGCAGGAAAATAGAGAGGAAGCGGATGTCGGCACGTAAATTTAATAAGAAGGTGAAGGAGAGAAGCTTTGAACAAAGAGATCTAGTACTACGAAGAGCCGACGTCGGAAATAAGAATGCCCGAGAAGGGAAGCTGGCACCCAATTGGGAGGGCCCTTATAGAATCATCCAGAATCTCGGACAGGGAGCTTATACACTAGAGACTCTTGAAGGAAAGAATGTACCCCAGACATGGAACGACGACAAATTGAGAAAATATTATAGCTAGAGCCCTGAACAAAACCATATTGACAAGACCAATTTTGCAGGGTCATGAATTACTGATATGCTTACAAGAATCTCAGTCATGAAGATCGTGGAGTAATAAATTGATATGTATTCATGTATTTTTACAAGAAATCATGAAATAATATGAGCCTTATTTAAAAAGGAATTTGTATATTGTGCGCACAATACGATATCTTGATGGTCCTCATATCACCTCGGCCTGATCAGGTCGGAGTAACTTACTCGAAGGAATCTGAAGCTCAGTCCCACCAAATGGATAAAAGCTCGGTCCCATCGATTAGTTAAGATACGTCGGCCACCGCGGCCCGTGGCTACCTAAAAGGCCAGGGTCTGAAATCTAATATCTTGATGGTCCGCGTATATACGTCGTCCATCGCGACCCTAGGTTATCTAAAAAGGCCAGGGTCCGAAACCTAATATCTTGATGGTCCTCGTATATACGTCGGCCATCGCGGCCCTAGGTTATCTAAAAAAGCCAGGGTCCGAAATCTAACATCTTGATGGTCCGCGTATATACGTCGGCCATCACGGCCCTAGGTTATCTGAAAAAGCCAGGGTCCGAAATCTAATATCCTGATGGTCCGCGTATATACATCGGCCATCACGGCCCTAGGTTATCCAAAAAAGCCAGGGTCTGAAATCTAATATCCTGATGGTCCGCGTATATACGTCAGCCATCGCGGTCCGAGACCGTCCAATAGCCAGGATCCAAAATACTACATCTTGACGATCCATGAATATACGTCGGCCATCGCGACCCTCGGTTAATCGATAGCCGAGATCCGAAGTATAAACATCGACCTCGGTATAGTTTCCTCGGTGGGAATTCCCGAGCAATAACAAGGCGTTGATTGCTATAAATCTCGGTAAGATAAAAAATCAAGGCGTTGATTGCTATAAATCTCGGTAAGATAAAAAATCCGAGACTCAATATGGACCTTAGTAACATACGAAAAACCGATGTACGACAATCTGATATATAATAAACCAGGATGCAAAAAGAAAGAACGCGAGATAATATAAAACCTAGATAACATAATTGGTCATATCTCAAAGTGCAGATTGTTTAAGGAATATTTCCAAAAAGACAACAAAACACTTGTTGTGAAAAACAGTAAGTAATTACATAAGAAATTGGCATCCCGGTCCTTCAGATCAACCTTCCGCCTCCTCGACGTACGGGATCAGTTTATTGTCTTCAACAAAAGCCCGGTAGTGAACCCCTTCCAGGTTCAGAGAAACCCCCGGGTTCAAACATTGAACCTGATCCTAAGCGTTAGAGAAGCCCTCCTCCGCTGTCGATTCCACGACCTCTTGGAGATCGGCCACCTCCTTCTTGGCATCCTCAGAATCTTTCAGTGATTTCTCATAAAGGAGCCTCAAATCGGCAAGCTCCTGCGCCAAAGAAGCAGCGCCCTCCCGAGCCTTCGCAGCTTCAGCCAAGGCAGCATCACAAGAAGTTTTGAGTGAGAAAGATTGTTCCTTCAACGTTTCAAGTTCACCATGAGTCGAGGAAAGCTCTCTCAAAGTGGCGGATAACTCGACACGAGAAGAAACAAGTTCTCCTTCCAGCTTGTGATGCTCTTCAACCAAGGAAGCGTGCCTACACTTCAAAGAGGCCAGACTCGACATTAAGGAAGCACATTTGAAAGTGCTAAGTTGAAGGGCATCAAGCTCTTGAAGGTCCCCATCAGATAAATGACTTGAATCCATAAACCTCTTGGGAGCCTTGGTGTAAGGAAAAAAGTCGTCAACACCTTTCTCCCAAAGGCATCCTGGGGTAAGAGAAGAAGCGGCAGCGACATTATCAGCGGGGGCAGTAACAGTATGGACCTCGATAGAAGCCGGGATAATTTCTGTCTCCCCGGAAGAGATAGTGATTTGCTCTGCTACCTCGGCCTCGGCGGCAACAGTTGATGGCACTTGAGAAATAGGGGTCACCACCTGAGGATCGGCGTCCGGGCCATCAGCTTTTCGCTTCTTGGAAGAGGGCAGCCAGTTAAGGTAGCGAAGACCTCGGCCACCAACAGGTTTCTTTGAGGACGGGAAGAACCTTCCATTTGAGCAGCTGCAAACAGAAACAAGCACTTTAATACAAAGATAAAAGGAAAAGCACATCGAAAGCAGGAATAACAAAAAAGACCTTGGGCATCTCGGTGTGATAAAATTTGGATAAGGGAAGATGTCTCCAAATTGGAAAGGCTTGACTCATCAGTACGGTAAGAGGCTGGAGTCATTAGATGATGATCCTGAGTCCAGTAAAGTGGGAACTTCCATTCCACCCCGGGGGACTCAGGACCGAAAAGAAAAAAAGGGATGTTTACCAGGCTCGGTGATAACTTTGAAGAAATTATTTTTAAACTTCTTTAATGAATCAGAGTAGAGAGTAAAAAGATGGCGGTCTGAACGACTACGGAGGGAAGTCCACCCTTTCCGGTTAGAGGGTTCCCGACCAGTACAATGGGTATTGACATTAAAAAAGCAAAGAAATAATGGGACAATACAGACCACATTTAAGTCCTCACATAGATCTTCAAAGGCTTTCACGAAAGCCCAGCCATTAGGATGCAGTTGAGAAGGGGCCAAACGAAGAAAAGACAACAGTTGCATCTCGAATTCCGATAAAGGAAATCAGACTCCTAGACGCTTTATTACGTCAATACAAAAGAAAAAGTAGCTAGGTTCATCCGCCTCGGCACTAGAGCAGATGGGCTCATCAGGGGAAGGGAGACGGATGGAGAATCCATCCTGAATACCAACAGGAAGAGCTGCAATAATTTCAGGAGTGGAAGAAGAAGAAGTACTGAGTACTTTGGAAGTCACCCAAGGATACTTGGAGACTAGAACAGGAGAAGGACCATTGGGCCGAGATCCAGCAGACTGAGACTCGCCAACCATCTCCAAAGACGAAGTGTCCATAGCTACCTATGACAAAGAATAAAGATAAAGTCAGAAAAAGGGATACCTGAAAAAGAAGCTGAAATAGGAAGAGCGGAAGGGGCGGCCAACGCCGAGCTGGAAGTCGGTCTTCGGACCTCGGCATCCGACACCCTAGCCATCGTAGGGATAGCTTTTCGAACGGGGTTGTGGCGACATGACTTTAAAATCTCGCCAGAATATTCATAACGCCCAATATGGACGTAGTAATGAAACTCGTCCATACATTTCGAGCAGGGCTCATACTGGATTTCAAATGCAGTGTTTGAAGGATTAGGGACGACAAGGGGAGAGGAACTTGTGAGGCTGACTGAAGGAGGGCAAGGACGATTGGCCGAAATTTCAAGGGACCCCCTTACCCTAGAAGGACGACGACCCCTAGGAGGGCCTTTAGGCCTAGCAGTTCCTACAAAGGAAGATTGTTCAAAAGCTCTCTCAGCCATGATTTCAGTAGGGGTCATCCTGCTATAGTCCGTACTTATACGGATACCCCTCCTACGAGAAGAAGATAAGGCATGAGGCCTTCTAAGAGCCCTAGAACTCCCAGAACGATCCCTTAAAAGATCTTTCCTCTTCTCTTCTTCTGAAAGAGGAAATCCCCAAAGCCAGAAAGCAGACCTAGGGGGAACATATTTTCGGACAAAAGCCTCCTCCTCAGGAGTAATATCCATGGTGAAAAAGGGAAAGGGGAGAGAAGGAACGACAGAAACTGGAAAAAACGAACAGAAGCACACAAAGAAGAAGAATAATCTTTGAAGAAAATGTGCAGAAAGCCCAGACCTAATGAAACAATGCAATAGAATACAGTAATAAAGAAATAAGTACCTGGGAAAATGAAGGGCTCTGAAGAAACGCTGAAGACGAAAGGGTATTTGCTTGGAAACAAAGAATAAAGACGAAAAAGATGATAGTGCAAGGAGAGAATGAATATGAGATAAGAGGAAAATGAAGAAAGGGGGGGGGGGGGAAAAAAAAGGAATTAAAAGGGTAACTGCCAAAACCAAAAAACGAAACGTCTTTTGAAAAAAAAAAAAGTAACCGTCAGATGCGAAAAGACACAAAGGACAGATATGACTTTTCAATGACAAATAAAGGGGCGGAAATGGAAAAGAAGAAAAAGGGTCATGATTAGAAATTTAAAGAGCTGTCACATCGCATTAAATGCCAAGGAGGTGAAAAGACATCTAGAAAACATGAAGAGTCAGAAAAACCATTTGTAGAATAGTATAGAATTTGCTGAGGTCCCGATGCCCAAAGGTCATCTCAACCAACCAAGTCGACTAGATGCAGTAAAAAGCACAACCGAAGTCCGAAGTCCCGATATCAAAAGATCATCTCTGTCAAAACAGGGAGCCCTAATGCGGAGAAAAATAGTCAGTCAACTCGGCCGTCAAGACTAATGAGAAGATCATTTACTTCGGCCACTGCGATGATTCACTCACCTCGGCCATAGTAACCAACGAAAGTGACCCTTTAGCGTAAGAAAAATACAAGCATTTAATGCAGCTCGGCAGATCAGAATGCTAATCAACCGAGCTGGGGGGCATCTGTTCCGGAAACACCAAAATACCGAAGTAAAAGATAAGAATCTATCCAATCAATCCAAATATCCAATGTTCCTTTATCTTATCTATAAGGTACGAGATAACTTCTATTTAAACTAAGATAATTGTTCATTATCATTCGTCATTATCTTTTCAATAGTTTATCTATAAGCTACGGCCCAAAGCCCATAAATCACCATATAAATACGGCACCCCAGGTAGTCACAAGGTACACTTTTCTAACTCTCTCTTTTCAATACACACTTTGCACACACCCCACGTTCAGATTGTGGTGTTTCTCCCTGCAAGTGTAATCTTCTTCCCTGAGGTGTTCTTCCACCATAGACATCTTCAGGAGAGAGAGAGTTTGATTCTATAACAAAATCTCCAACAAATCTTTGTTGGAAACACGTTCATTCTTCAGGAGCGGAACAGATATAAATTTTAAAAAATAACATTATTGAGAAAGAAGATTTTTTAGAAATGTTTTTTAACGAGTTTTTCACGAAAAAATCATAAGATGTGAGAATCTTAATTTTTTAAGTTAATTTTTTTATTATAATAAAAATATCATATTACTCTTATTAGATTATTCATTATAATAAATAATTATAGTATATAATAAAAAATATCACGTAATTTTTGGAATTTTGGAAAATTTATCTAAATACTACTAGCAAAATTTATGACCATCCCAACATATTTTGTTCATTCTTAGGAATAATAATTCTTAGGATTTATGATTCTTCAACATAAAATAAAATTTATTCCATATTAAACATCCAATTTTAATTAAAATTGATTTAATTTAAAATTAATTTTATGAACTTTCATTCAAACCCTCATTAAATCCCTCCACGACTCAGATAATGGTTTTACTTACATTCCATCATAGTTTGCTAAGTTGAATAGCCTTGTTCATGCAGTTGAATCTTCAATTAAATAAACTAACTTCAATTCGTCATTTATAAATAATAATAAAATATCTATCATATAAAAACCTTATATTTATCAGGAAATAATTTTCGAGGAAAAACATTTGGATCCAACATATATAATCCAGAGGAACTGTATTTAAGCAATAATTAATGAATTGGCGATGGCTTGCCAATATAGTTATGACAACTGGAAAATCTAAAATACATTGATTTCAAATCAATTTTTTTAAGAATATATTTAGTGCTAGATGTTGAGTAAGAATCTTAAGTTTAAGATCTGGTCTTCACTAGATATGCTAATAAAGTAGGTGAAGAGATGTCCAACATGGAGAATGAATTTTTGTAGAAAAATCCTGAAAATCTGCACATTGTTCAAGAAAAAATTCATTTCTCTCCTTAAAATCTCAAAATGAGTCTATTATTAAATAAAAAATATGAGAGATACTGAGAGATATTGGATCCTGACACTATGAGATCCACCAAAAAGTGATTTAAGATATCAATTTAGTATTTATCATTAAAATTTTATTTGATTTGAAATACAATCATTTATGTCCTTTAAAATAGGAATAATAAATTATAAAAGAAAAAATTGTTAAAAAAGTAATACTCAAATATTTTGTCTAAAAGGAGAGAAAAATATATTATCTTTATAATATTTTTTAAAGAATATAATATTATCCTAAGAAAAATAAATTATTTCACAATCTTTATAATGATATTATAAAAATATAATTAATTATTTTATTAAAAATGAAAGATAAATAATACTTAATATTAAACTTTTCAAATCAACTTTGAAAATGAAAAATAAAATAAAAATTATTATAGGAAAGAGAATGTAATTTAAGGATATATGAAGGAGAAAAGTGTAATTTAGTTATCCAGGTATAAAGAACAACACAACTAGGTCACAGGGTGAAGAACAAGACAAGTAGCTAAGTTTGACATTGAAGAAGAGAGTGAGTAAGTGACCGTCCATTTTTCTTTATGGATAATCCTCTTTGTTTTTGTTTTTTTCAACAAAAAAAAAAGTTTTTATAAAGTAGCCTTATTTGTAAAATGTACAAGACAATTCCATATTTATAATTCACGTTGTTCTTTAAATTAAACTAATACTAATGACATTTTCACTTATGCATACACACAAGTTCATTAGAGGAGACTTACTTATCCATTCAATCTAATGGACTTAACTCTTAAGAATGGTTTCTTGTTTCCTTTTTTCAAAGTTTATGTGATAACAAGACAAAATAGTGCGGTGAATGCATTTTGTAGAATAGACACAATCATGGAATAATATTATACATATAATCCAATGGAATGTAAGCTGCATAGTGACTTGCTTTTCTTCATGTTAGTGTTCTAACTTCTAACAAGGATTATTTGTCCCGATGAGTAGACTTTGAGTTGGTGCCTCATTGGCATTTTATAAAGATAAAATAAAATCTTAATGTGAAGTGATGGATTAGCATGAATTTGAATATCGCCATTTATCTTATAAAATATATATATGCTTGTTTTGGATGACAACTAATTAATCAAAATATATCTAACTTGCAAAACAATTGTTTTCTTCTCTTCCCATCCATATATATATATATATATATATATATATATATATATATATATTATATTTTTTTAAGTAATGTTAAGATTTGTATTTCAAATGATTTAAATTTAGATGAAAATATTTTGTTATTAATATTATCTTATAATATATGAAATAATATTTTATTACTTTTGATTTTGTTAATTAATTCTTACAATTGTCATTAAGTTAATTAATAATTTGATATAGTAATATTAACTAATTTTATGTTAATAATTATTTGATATATTTACTCAATTATTTTATTCACTGCATGTTCTATTATTTTATGAAGCTAGGTGTATGTGGTATTATTTTATAGTGCGTGTTCTATTATTATTCACGGTGCATGTTCAATTACACTTGGAGCATGTTAATTGTATTATTTTATTCACGGTGTTCTATTATTATAGTGACTTGGCACTAGTGTTTTATTGAACCGACACGGCCCATCGGATTAGGATCAGATGATTGGATCGAGTCAAGTATGTCAATGGATCGATCATATTTTTAATCTGGTACGATCCAGTCGGATTCATGATTCAACCGTAGATTCGATGAACCGGCACATATCAGGAACGACGCTGCTTCCGTCTTCTGCCTCTGAGCACTTGCGTCAAGATTTGGTTTTCGCCCGGGAACATGGGGTTTTGTCTGTTTGCCACGGCGTCATCGTCCTTTGTGGTGGTGTTTGTCTGTTCATGGTGCGAGAGGGTGGGGCGTGTACGGGAGTGGGTTTCGTTAACAATGATTTTTTTTGGGGGGGGTGGTGGTAGGATTTGCACGCTGCTTCCAACTCTAATATATAATTTCTCCAAACAGGGCATCGCTTGAGAATGAGCTGGTTACGCATACGATATAATAAAGCCACTCCTTCACGGCCCTACTCTGGCTTTTCGTATACCTGTTATTATTATAATAAAGATAATCAAGATTTGGTTCACCATAGTCAGATTCTTAGAATATTTGAAACACAACTAAAAGTTCCAATTTCCAACAAATGGTATTTTTTAATGTGGTGGTGGAGGGATTTGCATGCTGTTTCCAATAAATGATATTCTTTAATGGTTTTTTTTTAGTAAAGTGTTTGGATTTTAAATTAAGTGATTTTTTTTTCTAAGTCTTGAATTCTGTCAATTGTTGATAATTGGTATGTATAAGGGTGACTTTTTCTTTCTTAGACACATAAAATTTGTTTGTTTTCAATATATTCATAAATTATTCATAATATTTATATAAAATAAAAGTAAATTAAATATATAAGTATGAGTTACTAGGTGAAAATGGATTATTGGGTGAGAATAATTTTGTACTGTTAATTTTGTTTCTTGAACTTAAACTTATTTAATTTATGTTTATGATCTTTGTTACTTATTTGTTTGAATTTTAATAATAAATTTTTTTACATTTTGATATATAATTATCTATGTTATGTTTTGTAATGCTTTTTTAAAAAATATGTTAAGATAAGATAGGTATAAAATTTTTATATATTTTTTTATTACAAACTGAATCATGCTTATCAATTAGTGCCTTTTAATTTAACCAACTATCCAATACCTTAACTAAGTCAAATAACACACAAATATAATATAAAGAAGTATGTGTGGGTTTAAAGTCGGTGACATGTTACATGACTAAGTCGTGTTTAAAGGGTTTTGTAAAAAAATTATATATATTTAAATTGTGAAAAAAGGTTTTAGATAATTAAAAATTATATATTATTAGGATTTTAATTAATTAAAAAAACTATTTTATAACTAATATATTATTAATGTTTTCTTTAAGTAAAAATATATGTTATACGTAATATATTGTTAGTATTTTAGTTAATTAAAAAAATATTATGTTATACATAATATATTGTTAAAGTTTTAGTTAATTAAAAAAATCATCTTAACCTTATTTAATGGTTTTAGTTATTATATTATTATAATGTTTCACAAAAAAAATGAGTAAACATAATAAAATAATCGTTAACATAAAATTAATTAATAATTACTGTAATAAATGATTAATTAAATTAATGATAATTATAAAAATTAATTAATAACATAAAAATAAGAAAATCTCATTTGATATATTATAATTTAATATTAATAACAAAATATTTTTAGTTAAATTTAAGTATTTTGAAATAAAAATCTTAACATTATTAAAAATATAATTAAAATAAATATAACATAAATTAAAAATATTAAAAAAATCATAAAAAATATATACAAAATATTAAATCAAACTACAAAAATTAAAATTAAAATTATTTTTAAATAATTAAATTAAATTAATTTTATAAATAAATTAAAAGAAACTAAAACTAAAAAATATCGCAAGATTGAGAGATAGAAGGCCAGACTTGTCGTCAAGGGGTTCACTCTGAAAGAGGACATCGACTACACTGTGACCTTCTCCCCGCTTTCTATTCCTTCCCAGCGCAAGTTATACAGAAGGGTGGCTTATACCAGCTAACGAAAACTTCCCCACTAAAGAATTGCATCACACAGGTGAAAGGCGATCCTTAATAGTCATAGGAGATTTTCGATTACTTAGCACAAAAGGAAGGAGAATAAGGGAAGGTGCCAAGCCTGATTGCAGCACGAGTAAGGGCTTATCTTGCCCATTGTCGGACCGCTGACGAATGAATAATAGGTAGCGCCACACCCCAGGTAGAGTTAGTGAGCTGTGTAATAGGCGACCATTTCGCGCGGGGGGGCACTTGAGTCAGCCGCGGGCGCCCGAGTGCGTCTTGACCCCTATCCAATTTTTGGGCAAATTCCCCCTTCGTACTAAATTAAAAAGGGTTATAGTTGTATACCCAAAAAAAAAAAAGGATTACATGATTTTAAAGTCATAAATAAATAAAAAAAAGATCACACAACTTTAAAGTCATATAAAAAAAGATATATAACTTTAAAATCATAAATATTTTTACTACTTCAATTAAAAATATAAAAAATAAAATTTTTTACAATATTAAAGTAATAAATTTTATATAAAAAATTACACTAAATTGTGAATGATTTTACAACTTCAATTAAAAAATAAAATTTGTAACTTGAATTAAAACTTTTAATTTAAAAATTATAACACGTACGACTTACACCTATTTAATAATTTATTTAAAAGTTACATCTAAAAGGTAATAATAATTATAAAAAAAAAAAAAAACCTACGGTAAAAGAAAGCCGTTTGTAGCTTTGTGCGGAACTTAAACCTCTGACCACATAATGCAACTTGGACAAACAGTACTGGCGGATCACACTGCATAAAATATTTTTATATAAACATATCATAGGTCTGATTCTTTTATTATTTCATCATACTTATACCTTCATTTATTTAACTCATTCATGATGATTGTGAGTATTTATTTAATTTTTTTAATTTTGTTCATTTTTAAACCTCTGACCATTTTATTAATTTTTAATTTTGTTAATTAATTCTTACCATTACCATTAAGTTATAACATGATTTTTCTACTAAACTAAAACACTGATAATATATTAGTTATAACAAGATATGTTTTAATTAACTAAAACCTTAACAATATATAATTTTTTAATTAACTAAAACCTATTTTTACAATTAAATGTATATAATTTTTTTGCAAAACCCTCGGAAACCGTATAGCATGTCACAACTTAGTCATGAAGCATCTCACGACTTCTTCATATTTGTGTGCTATTTTTACAAATGAATAAAATATTAATTAATGCATCAAGTCACTGTAATAATAGAACATCATGAAAAAAAATAATACCATTAACATGCACCAGGTATAATAGAACATGCACCGTGAAAATAAAAGAACATGCACAATAAAATAACACCAAGCTTCATAAAATAATAGAACATGCACTATAAAGAAATATTAAATTAAAAAAAGAGGTCACACAACTTAAAAGTCGTATACCTAAAAACAAAAAGAATTTCACAAAGTGGTAAATCAAAAATAAAAAAAGTCACACGAGTTGTGTTTGCAGCTTTGTGCGGAGCTTAAACCTCTGACCTTTAATGCAAGAGCGACAAACAGGGCGCATCACACTGCATAAAATATAGTAAATTTCTTTAAAAGGACTTTTATAAAAAAAAAGTAAATAAAAAATAATGAAATAAATTTTTTTACAAATTAAAATAGGTTTTTTATTAATTTATTTATAAATATTATTTTATTTTTTAGAGAAATTATATTTATAAATTTCTTAAAATTAATTAATGAAAAATTTATTCTTATTTATAAAAAAGCTAATTTTATCTTTTTCTTCTTATTATTTTTAGAAGTATTTATAAAAAAATTTATTCTTTTATTATTTCATCATATTTATTAATATAATATGATATGATTATAATAAGATAATTTCAACTTGGACTAAGTACAGAACCAAACATCAATCACTGCTCCTAAAGCCTATAACCATTTGTTAGACGTTAAAAAAAGCAAATATTTTTTTTTTATCAGTCAGAAAAATAAAAAAGAGAACAAGAAAATATTACAATCTACAGAGTAAACAAGACGCCCACAGCGTTACCTAATTTTGGAGACATCATGTGAGAATCATGAGAGAATAAATAAATTAGTTTTTTTTATTAAAAATAATAAATAATCACCGTAAATGATAGGATAAACTATCTTGTGGATAGTATACCGCAGTACTGATCATATGTTTGGCTTATTTTTATTTTATTTTATTTACTTAAAAGCTATTTTTAAGTTAAAGCTACAAATAAGAACTTAAATAAAAAAATTGAATATAAGCAATTATGTTTTATTTATACATACTTTGATTATAATTATATTTTATTTGTCATAACGATCCTATAGAATAAATTTAATTTATATTTTTAAAAGTTAAATAATCATTTTATCTAAAATATTAATAAATTTAAAGTTTAAAATATATAATTTAAAAAATTTGACATTTTATTCATATGATTCAAACTAATAAATTGAACCGAGTTACTCATAAGTTTAAATTAAATTTAAACTGAATAAAATATACATATTGAATCCAAATTGAATTTGAATTAAATTAAATATTAACGAATTAACTTATTTGCAACTATAAGTGTGAAGGACTGTAATATTCAAATTGACGCATTCGTCCCCACGTGATAATAAATACTAGTAAATCTGTAAATGTCTCGAACCACCTTGTTTTGAAGTTGGAACGTGCCAAACAGAACTATCCCTCCCAACAACCTCATGAACTTATCGCTGTATTTAAAACGTACGTGGTTCTTGCATGCACTATATATATATTATATTATTTTTTATACCGTTTAATAATGACTTAAATCATGATTAAATTTCTCATTAAACTAGTAATATTACAGTCGATCGATGCACTTGAAATAAATCACTAGTAATAATACGGGAAGGTATTACATCAACAACCCATACTTAATTAATTAATTTACTTGCTATAAATAGGGGAAGGTTTTGCAATGAGTTTGGATCAATTAAACATATATCATCAATTAGCTAGCATGGCTTTGTGGAACACAACGAATGCAGTGTCTTTCGGCTTTTACAAGTTTGTTGATGACCAAAAGGATCTGATCTTCCAAGGTGATGCCAAGTCTTCTTCCGGTAACATACAACTCACAAAGTTAGATGGTGGAGGAAAACCAGTGAGTGGCAGTGTGGGGAGAGTGTTATACTCTGCTCCGTTGCACTTTTGGGAAATCTCTACACGGGTCGCAAGCTTTGAAACCGACTTTACCTTTTCCATCTCATCAGCCTCTACTACTCCAGGTGATGGCCTTACCTTCTTCATTGCACCATATGACTCTCAAATCCCTCTAGACTCTGCTGGGAGCAACCTTGGACTCTTCCCATCAAACCAAGTTGTTGCTGTCGAATTTGACACCTACCCTAATGATAATAAGGAGGATCCGGATTATATACACATTGGAATCGATGTCAACTCTGCTGTCTCCATGGCAACTGCTAAGTGGGATTGGCAAAATGACAAAACAGTCACTGCACACATCAGCTATAACTCTGCCTCTAAGAGACTCACTGTTTCTGCTTTCTATCCTGACACTCAAGCTGTGACACTCTCCCTTGATATTGAGCTAGAAACAGTGCTTCCTGAATGGGTTAGGGTTGGATTCTCTGCTTCAACTGGACAGCAGACACAAGTAAATACTCTTCACTCATGGTCTTTTGCCTTCAAGAACAGTAGCGGATGATTCTGGTCAATCACTTTCCATCTTAATTAATCTCTTCTATGTTATGTTGTGTTGTGTGCCAATAATAAGGACAAGTAAGGAGTACTAGAGTACGTACTACCTAGTCCACTACCGCTTAATTATGTACGTGTCTGTTATTTCACTTTTATAAGTAATGAATATGAATATTATGTTATTAAGAGTACCTACAATATCCAACAATATCATAAACAAAATAAGAGTCACATGACAATGCAATTTAAACAATAGGATTTATATATAGTTCAGAGAAAGAATAAGAACGTACTAGTTAATAAGATGTCAACTATATAAGCTACAAGCTTAATTATGTTATTAATAATTTATTATTGATGTATTTCTTCAACTTATGTAATATTATAATTATAGGATAAATTTTGTTTATTTTTATTATCTTGTTTTTAAAATTGTCAAATAAAAATAATTAATCAAAATAAAAGAAAAGTGTACCTTATTTCCCTCCAAAGTGCTCCATCGTCTAAACATACCTTGAAGCAACTATCTTGTTTTGATGAGTAAATTAATTTAAATGATGTCATTCTTAATTTTAATTAAGTTTCATAAATATACCAAATAATATATATAAAATGTAAGAAACGATAAAATCAAACAAAATTCCATATCTTATTTATCCCTTTCAGTATAGAAATATATTCACTTTAGGAGAAGCAATTAAGGAGAATGGAACAAAACAAAATGTACTCACATGCTTATATTCGACAAAACTAGCTAAAAAAATTAGTTGAAAACTGAAAAGCTAGCTGAAAAATTAAAAAGTTAGCTAAAAATTAGAAGAAAAAATTAACTTTTTAAATTAGAAGAGTTTGGTAAAATTAGTTATTAAAGTAGTTAAAAAAATATAAAATGACAGAAAAATAATAAAATCATTATTTATTTAAAAATGATAAAAAAGAAAATAGATAAATATATTAAGGATAAAAATGGAATGAAATATATATATTTTAGAAAGTTAGAAGCTAATGTATGAAAAGAAAAAGTTACTTCAAGTATTATTTTTAAAAATATTAAAAACTACTAAAAAAATTTATTTGCCGAATAGTCAAACAAGTTTTAAAAAAAAAAATTAAAAACTAACTAAAATATCTTGTTAAACATGCTCATACATACATGAAAATCTAACAAGTCATGTTTTTAAAATCATTTACTAATCAATCTACATAAATTTTTGAAGTCCAATCCTTATAAAAGATATCTTAATTAAAGCCACCAAGACTCTTACACAAACATTATAAATTACATTCAAGTCACTAGTGCCTTGGCAACATTTGTTGAGAGAAGAAAAGACGACCAACTAAATGAAATAATAAGCATGAACTAGAAATCTTAACCAAGAGGCAAATTGTTGTTGCATGCAGGGTTTTGAAAATTGGACCAGACTGACTAGTTCAACAAGTTGGACTGAGAACTGGCCTATCGGCGAGTCCGTAAAACCCAAAACAAAAGATGTGGTTAAAAAACTATTAAAATGGTGGCTCAGTGGTTTTCAAAATGTGAAAAAAAAAAGTATTTGCATGTAATAACTAAGTTGAAGCATGAACACGTTAAAGTGAAAGTGAACACAAGTTTGCTAAAGTCGGCTTCTACTGTGCATGACCTTCATAGGTCCTGCACGGTGAAAAAATTACTTGAGTCAGACCATTCAAATGAAAGGCTACTCTCGATAAAGATATTCTATTTTACCATTACCAACCTTAATTCTTTGCTCTTATTTTTAAACTTCTCCTCGATAGGGAAAGACAAACCAATCCCCAACCTGACTCATTGTCATCCCTACACTGCATTATTCACTCAAATAGCACATTGCATGTACATTCTTAACTATGATAAATAAATGGTGTGGCTAGGTCTCCTTTGTTTTCATGTTATCAATTACTCTCTAGGATTTGTCCATTGAAAACTCTAGAATTTAGAGTGTGTGATCAAACAAAGAAAGACTTGGCTTTAGGATTTAATGAGGTCACTCTATGCATAGGCAACCCTGACTACTACTTAGCATTCCATTAATTGGTGCAAGAGTATACATATCAAGATAAGGACTATGGATGTCCTAAGTTGAAAGAAATTGAGATCATCTGAGGAAGATGAAGACTTGTATCGTGTTGTAGAGATGTATGTACTCTCAATCACTTCTAAAGAGAAGTATGAATCCATACAGAGTAAAGGGTTGGATAGTGACTAGATGAATATAGGTTCCCTCGTGTCGGTAGATTGCCCTACCATCAATGTGTAAATAGGTTTGGAATCAATATTCCTCACTCCTTTATCTTTTCTTTCTGCGTATGCACTCACTAGATGTATACTTGAAGATGACGATCATGTCCAGCGATCAAGCTTTGTTGATATTGCTAATATTTCAAAGATTGTGAAGGCGATACAGGACTCAGACCAGCTTTATTTATATACTTAATCTGGGATAGGGTAGAAATTGTTTACTGCTCTAACTAGGATATTTGATGTATGGGTTGAGATAACTAGAATTTATTTTCTCTGTAATTAATATTTCAAATGGATTTATTAAACAATCTATTCAAACGAGTTATATTTAAAGAAGATTATGGTTCTTTATATAATTATATACAAGTTTTCTTTACTTACCAATATCGTCTAATTTATTTTCTTACCCCATTTCCAAATTTCGTATTTTATAAGTCTCAAAACAACGCAAAAAAATTACTTGCATTTCCTCAATAATTAAAATAAATGAATTACTACAGGTTGTGTCTAATGTAACGTGGTGTTACATTATGCATATTCGCAAGGATGGTGGTTAAGTTTTGTTGCTATTCATGTTTGCACTTTGAAGTTGACAACAATAATTCACATACATACAATTTTTTTAGTTTCCTTGAGTTCGACTGTTCGAGTCTCAATGAAAGCATCAAGATGTAACACAATAACGTAGCTAAGCAGATATTTCTGTTATTGGAATATAGTGCGAAAAGCTAAGGAAACAGTGATGGATTATGTTACAGATAAAAGTTATCCTATCTTTTGTCCTATTAATTTAAATATTTAAATCTCCATCAAATCTGTTATCAACGGCAAGAAGATAATCATCAGAAGATACAAGATATAATTGATATCTTTCCGTTATCAATATCTCCACATATCATGGAAGAAGATATTGGGCTTCAATCATCTCTTATCAAAAGTTCAGGTTAGAATCCTATAAATACAACACATCCCATGGTGAAAGGTACACACACAATTCTGACTCTCTCTTTTCCATTCACACGGCACACACTGCACCCCAAAATCGTGTAGCTGTTGTGATCTTCTTCTTCCTTGAGTCGCTTCACCTTCATAAGCTTCTTAAGAGAGAGAGAGTCCGATCCTACATCAAACTACCCAACATCACGTGTTGGACACTTCTGTTCTTCCTGAACGGAACATTGGCGCCGTCTGTGGGGACGATAAATTTCGAATCCCACCAACTCTCAATGGCTAATACTAGAAGGCATCAGATCGTTCGACATGAAGAACCACCCAGGAATCCGAATCCGGAGAATGTAGTGGTAGAAGATGCATTATCCCACACGGACTCATCCCGTACGGGACCAGCTGCGCATGTGTCGGCCAACACACCGCCGGTCGGGCAAGAAGATCCAAAAACCTCTCAGCGTTTCATCCAGAACGCTCTTCAGCCCTTGTTGGCTCGAATGGAGAATCTGGAGAAGCATTACGAACTCCAACGTCAGGAAGATATCCAGCGGCTAATTGCTCAGTTGGAGGAATGCAGTAACAGAAGGCGAGAAGAAGAACGTTGGCAAAATGCCGATCACCTAAAAGGCCATGCAGGAACAGACCAGCCTCAGGCAGCAACAAGGAGGCGAAGACTAGAGACGTCGGCCCGCACTGCCGGAGCCGGCCACAGGGACCCGACCAACCATTCCGAGCATGGGAGAGTATATCATTCTCATCACGAGACACTTCAACTCTCCTCAGCCATGATACCGGAATCTGCCGCAAAAAGATCAACGGGAGAGATCATCCGTCAACCTGGTCAAGGCGATGGCACATATCGAAGAAAGTACCGCCGGGGTCATCAAAATAACAGTCCATTCGTCGACCGAATAGTGGATGCTCAGTTCTTGGAAGGCTTCGACGGCTCATTTTTGTCCAAATACGACGGGAGCCAGGACCCACAGGTCCACATTGACGAATTTGACATGCAGATGTGTGAGAGGTATCGACGAGCCAATCATCTCACGCATTTTTGCCACCACTCTGACCGGGGCGGCCCAAACTTGGTTTCATTCCCTGCCACCCCGGTCCATCCGCAGCTTTGAGAATTTTGGCCAAAAGGAACTTTGCAACTAGCAAAAAACAGCCGAAGTCCGAGTTTGCCTTGGGCAAGATATGCCAGCAGCCAGGGGAGACGCTCCAGAGTTATCTGGACCGATTCAAAGAAGCGGCCTTGCAAGTCCAAGGTTTGGAAGAAAAGGTACATGTTTATCTTATTTCTGCCGGGCTCAACGGATCTTCCTGCCTCGCCAAGTCTATTTATAAAGACCCTGTGAGGTCATTAAACGAGTTTAGAGTCCGAGCTAAAAAATATTTGGAGTTAGAACAAATGGAGATCGCAAACTTGGCACCAGGGGAAAACAAAGAACCTTCCTCGCCTTGGAACCGACGACAGGAGAATCCCCAGGTCGGACCGTCTAGCCGACATCCAGCAAATACCACGGCAGGCCGACCACCACGGAGCAGTCCCGACCCTCACTCCAGGCCCGGGAGGTACGAGTTGAAATATCACAATTACAATCCGTTGACCGTCCTACGTGGCCAAATATGGAAGGAGGTCGCCTTCACCGACATGAGAAAGGTCAACCGACCTCCTCCGATAGTAAGGAGAGAAGGACTGGACTATTCCCGGTATTGTGATTTTCACAATGGGCCGGGCCATACGACCGACCAGTGCTGGGAGCTCCGAGACGCAATAGAAAAATTTGTACGAGAAGGCAAACTGCGACAATACATGATCCGAACTCAAGGGCACCACGGCAAGAGAAAAGCCCAGCAGGAGAATGAGCAATGAGATGACAAGAGGAGCAAGAAAGACGAAGAATTCTCAGAGCCCGAGTTCGAATGCAACGTCATCATAGGGGGAGCAGGAATGGGAGAAGGAGGCGATACAGCCAACCAACGGAAGAAATACCTCAAGTAACGTCGGTAAGAGACCGACCGAGGTTAAAGGAAAGTTAGCCGCAAGTCTGAAAGGATCGTACCGGGTCATCCAAAAAATTAGGCAAGGAGCATACTCGCTGAAAACGCTAGAAGGAAAACAAGTCAAACGAACATGAAACGCGAACAAGTTAAAGAAATAATATAGCTGACAAAGTATAGCCAAGAAAGTCCATGTGTTTTCCTTTAGTTGGCTTTGAGCCCGTCATCGGAATCATGGACCCCACGTTTTTCCCTTTAATTGGCTATTGAGCCCGTCATAAGGATCGTGGATTATTATCTTAACCATGTGTTTTCCTTTAGTTGGCTTTGAGCCAGTCATCGGAATCATGGACCCATGTGTTCCCCTTCAGTTGGCTATTCAGCCCGTCGTCGGGGTCATGGGAGACCGAATCAAAATTGATGTATCATGTGTTTCTCATTAGCTGATAATATAGTTCGGGGATGTACAACCCGCACAAATCAGTCATTGAGATCATGAAAATCTTATTTTCGAAGAATATTAATAAAATCCTCATTATAAGGAACTTCTCATTGTGCACAAATTTTGAATGCATAGTCGTTGTTTCGCATTATCTCGGCCCTGATCAAGCCGACATAACTATCATGGGTGAATCATCGGGTCGGCCGAAAGAATTACACTTATAATGATGTTACAAATACGCTAACAGTTGCTAAGTCGGGAAAAAGATCCCAGAACGATATCTAAGAGCCCGACCAATGGTCCCGGCCAACTATGTCTAGAGCCCGACCAATGGTCCCGACCAACTATGTCTAGAGCTCGACCAATGGTCCCGGCCAACTATGTTTAGAGCCCGACCAATGGTCCCGGCCAAATATGTCTAGAGCCCGACCAATGGTCCTGGCCAAATATGTCTAGAGCCCGACCAATGGTCCCGGCCAAATAGACGCTCGGCCATTAGAGCCAAAATACGGAAGAAATAAAGCAAAGCAAGAATAATGCTCGACGTTGTCGAATAAATTAAAGGTAATGTGCAAAGAAATTGTGCATCGTCAAACGAAAGAAATTGTTACAAGTAAAGCCGGCATCCCGGCCCTTCAACTTTGTCCGCCATCCGAGACTGAAGCATATTCGGGAGTATCCACCGAGCTCTCCTCCTCCTCCTCCTTATTGTCGGAAACAGTTAGCAACTGGTTGTTCCCGACGTAAGACTTGCAGTCCATGCCCATGGTGTTTAGAGTGACGCTGGGATTCAGGAACCGAATCTGGCTTATGGCATTATCAAACGAGGCTTTGATGGACCGTTTCAGTTGTGATCAAACGAACATAAGTTTTTGCATTCAAGGCAAGAAGTTGTCATAAGGGGCAGGAGCATCGACAAAGGCCGGGGCATCAAAAGCGACCTCTTCTGTAAGGGCATCAATAATCACAAGGGGCAGTTACGTCATTATCACGAAAAGAAAATAAAGCATGAAAAGACAGGAGTTATTACCAAGACACGTGGCAGTCCAGGAAGGAAAGGCACTTCATTTCTTGATCAGAATCGATTCAGACTATTTAAAAGGACAAGACATAGCTTGGCGTTGAAGTAAGTTGGAAGCAACTCGAGACTAAAAAGGTCGGCCCTACACGAGGTCGGCATTACTAATATGAGGTCGGCCCTACACGAGGTCGACATTACTCATACAAGGTCGGTTCTACACGAGGTCGACATCACTCGAATGAGATCGGCTCAAAGTTTGGTCGGTCCCATTATGCATCCCGGCCACCAAGAATACTTGATGACCGGACTGAAGGGCATCTGTTACGGATAAAAGTTATCCTATCTTTTGTCCTATTAATTCAAATATTTAAATCTCCATCAAATCTGTTATCAACGGCAAGAAGATAATCATCAGAAGATACAAGATATAATTGATATCTTCCCGTTATCAATATCTCCACATATCATGGAAGAAGATATTGGGCTTCAATCATCTCTTATCAAAAGTCCAGGTTAGAATCCTATAAATACAACACATCCCATGGTGAAAGGTAAACACACAATTCTGACTCTCTCTTTTCCATTCACACGACACACACTGCACCCGAAAATCGTGTAGCTGTTGTGATCTTCTTCTTCCTTGAGTCGCTTCACCTTCATAAGCTTCTTAAGAGAGAGAGAGTTTGATCCTACATCAAACTACCCAACATCACGTGTTGGACATTTCCGTTCTTCCTGAACGGAACAGATTACAACATGCATGCATCAATGCAGTACTGAAACCACACTCGGGTGTCGATCACTTCTCTCTTTTTATATTTCAAACCCTTTTATGTGAATCCAAGAAAGCTTAAAACCTTTGAACACACAAGCACTTGAATTACATTACATTCACCAAAGAAACCTCCCCGTATGACTCTATCTTTAGCCTAAATTAGTGTTAGAATGTGATTAGTTATTAGGGTCAAATTTAGATTGGACAAAATTATCTTTGGGCCTAATGTCTTGAACAAGTCTATTTAATGTTTCCCTTAATCTCTTGGTCATTGCTCTTGTAATAGGACTTACTTAAAACTTGCAAATGATCCTTTAAGGTGCTTAAATATTTTTGTTCCAGTCCATGATTCTCATCACCCTTTATACATTTTTTCCGGCATGCATATTTACCAAGTTTATTGCATAACAGAACTAAAATATTATATAAAAAAAGGTGATTGCTATCTATAGCTCCTTTTTTCAAACACAATTTTTATTGTTTATCCTAAAATACCCTTGATATAGTAACGTGTCTCATAAAACATTTGAATTTTCTCTAAATTATAACAAATTTGAAACCTAACTATTGTTGCTAATGAAAATTGTCAAGTGTACCGCTACAAAGATGAAACCACTGCCCTAAGTCATGCTCGAGTTTTAATCTATCTTTGGAAAACTTGCACTTCACGTCTGACATCAACAACTGAGGTCAACAAATAGGCAATTTTCCAACCCACTCGGAAGAGTGGATGGTCTACGACAGTGTAGGAACTCGAGAGCTGTGCGGTGAAGGAATTGGCGGTTTGTGACCCTAAAGCCATGACATGACACCTTGGATTTATTCTTTGAACTGAATGACTTTTGAGTGTGGTTTGCTACATGAATATTTTTTTTTTTAAGTTTTATAGAAGATGAAAATGTTGGTTTTGTATTTTTGTGCATATTTTTTTTAAAATTAATTTCATTACAAATCCTAAAATTAAACAATAAAATAGAATAAAATAAGAAGAAAAAAAATTAAAATGAGAATGCAAAAAAGAAAATTGACAATGTTTTTTTTAGAGAATCATATTTAATTAGCTTCTTAATAGTTTAATTACAACAGTGGCAATTTTAATTTAACTATAATTATTGTTCACACAATACCAACTATAATAGTCTCATTTCAATTAAGGCTATGTTAGGCAAAACTTTCTAGCTTATAACTTTTTTTATTAACTGAAAAACTAATTTGATTATTTAGTAAGTTTTTTTTAGTAGTTTCTCAATAATTTTTAACGTTTTTTAGTGCTTTTTAAAACACTAGCTTCTAGATTTTTATTTCACTTTTATCTTGGATAGATGTATTCATTTCCTTATTATCTTTTTTAAATAAATCATAATTTTATTATTTTTTTTGTCATTTTACACTTTTCAATTATTTCAATAACTAGTTTTAATGAACACTTCTAATTTAATAAACTAATTTTTTAACTTTCAACTCTCAGTTAATTTTGTCGAACATCACCTAAATTAAATGACCATCCACAAAGAGGCTTATGGAATACAAGTGTGTATATATATGTATATATATAAAAGATGTACCACACCCATATATTTAACTTGATTGAACCATCAATTAACCTCACTGTTCTCTTTGTTGTTTGTTTGACTAGATGAGAAGGCATAGACCTAGTAACCCAAAGGAGAATAAATAAAGGCACTTAAGTTTAGAGCCTCAGCCACGGATACACCATCCTATGACCCTATATACGTATTGCATTAGTCCATAAATTTGACAAAGGATAAAAGCAAAATAAACAAAACATGCATCTTAGGAGGTGTGTTTGATAGGAAAGAAGTTGAGTTTCTTAAAAATCTTTAGTTTCTCTGTTTGGTATTTGTTTTTAAAAACTTTCTTATGAAGGAAGTGAAAATCTTATTTTCTTGAGTTTAATTTTTTACAATATAAATATCATGTAACTCTTCAATTTCTAAAAAATTTATATAAATATTTATGATGACTAACTAAACAGATTTTACTCGTTTCCAGAAAGAACCATAATTCCAAGACATGAAAAAACGTTTCTCTTATCAAACGCCCCTTAAGCTCAACGTACAAGCACTGAAAAATAAGACTGCGCTAACTGATCTAAACACAGACCATCAGAAAAAAGGCAAACCAAAATGAGAGGAGTAGATATAAGAAAAAAACTAATAAGCAACAGTAGTAAAAAAGTAGAGCAAACGAAAAAGTAGTTGCCAGAGTCACAACCATGGAGCTTCCATAAGCAAATGAATAATACCACAAACAAAATAAGAGCGAAACTTAAGATAACAAGGTGCGTCAAGCGTAATATTCTTTTATGAAGAAAGCCAGGTGTGAGTGGATGAACCAAGAGTGAGTGTCTTGTGTGAGGTGCTGTTTGTTGAGAAACAGAAAGAGTGTGAAAAACACATTTTAATTGTAGTACCATGTTTCAAAAGTACTTAATTAAATTAAATTTCAAAAGTTCTTTAAGTTAAACAAAATTTATTACAAATCCCACGAGCTAACATACATAAAATATAACATACATATACACGATTACAATATTGCAATGTCATAATAACTGCTGTAAAAACAAAATGTCATAATAACTATCTACCAGTTTCAAACAACACGATTCCTAACTCAGGCCTTGCCTACAGGTCAATATGCAAATTATCAAACCCCCATTGGTGATATTTCCTGAACTGCACGTCAAGCTTTTCAATGACCCAAGAACTACAACGTGTAGACAATCTGACAATGTACATCGAGGTCAACTAAACCTGGTTATTCGATGCTTTGAGCTCCAGTTCTCGGAAAAATGTGCGGAGACAGCCGTTAATGATGCGAGGGGCTGCTCCATCACAAAACCGTTTAGCAAGATCTACTGCCTTCAAAACAATTATATACATTGAGTTATATTTTTGGAGTTTGTGTGAAAACTATACCATACAAGATAAACATTTTTTATACAACATGGGCACGTGAATATTATAAAATTCTAAACACCATAAGACATGACATGGATTATAATACTAGTATGATATATAAAATTAATCTAAAGATAAAATAGAAAGTTTAAATTACAAGAGATAATTCATGTTTTAAAAATAAGCATGTTATCACAAACAAAATACAAAAATTTATTTAATTATAGAGAAAACACTGCCAAAATTTCGGTAAAGTTAAAAGTACAACGTTTTGGAATATTTTTTTAAAATATATTTTGGTGATAGATAGGCCAGGTTAAGTAATGTTTGGTTAGCTTAATTTATACATTGGTCATTGCTCGGTTTGGGTTGACATATGTTTCTCTTCTCATCACATAAACTTAAGATGTACCTCATTAATGACAATTTGGTGTCTCGTTGCCAGCACTTCCATTTCGGACATGGCCAAGTGAAGAATAGACAGCTCTAAAATCTTTGCAGCTGGTTCATTCTGAAATCATCAATAGATAAGATGCAAACTACTATGAGCATTAGCAAACAAAGGGATCTTTAAAATTTAGTATAATATGTGTGCAAGGAATGAAACAGAAGTTATTAAAAGCCAGACATGAATTCACAAATCTGCTGCTGAAACCACAGAAGGGGTAAAAAGAAGCAAAGTCAAAATTATACATAAAAAGAAGTAGATACAGTAAACATCATCAAAAGATTATCAAACCAATAAATATAGAAAGCTATGCTAATGAAAAACTTGACAATGAAAGACAGATACATTGAGATACACCAAACTTAATAATGGTTGTGCAGCAGGTGATATGCAAGGCTTCTAAATTCAATGTATATAACGCAGCCAAGATGTTGTACAAATGAGAAGCATTTAGCAGGGATGAGCAAATAAACTAAGTGATCAAATGAAAATGATGATAATCTAGGATTCGAAAAAATAGTAATCTCAGGGTAACAGCTTACTTGCCTTTCAATAGGGGGAATTTCATGTTCTGTATATTAAATGAAGCAGGGAAAGGATGGAGTATGAACAGAAAAAGATGACCTCTCCCATAAATAAACCCCACCATTGATCAGTAATTTTCCTTACGAAGATCAAACTGTTCGGCAAAGTCGCAAGAATGTTTTCATATCTAGCAACCCCCGCCCCCTCCCCCTCCTCCTTCCAAACACACACACAAGTTCTTCACTTTGACAATGGACAAATATACTAGCCTATCTACACCCTAGCTTGTTATTGCATTGTTTATTTATAATAATGGGAACAAGTATCAAACTCTTTGACAACTTGGTCGTGGAAACTCTGATAGTGATATCATGTCAAGAACCAATTTTCTCAAAAGCTTAAGCTATTAAGGAAAGAATTGTTATGATAATAGAAATGACCTGGGAAAAATAATAGAGAAAATTTGAGTGAATTGCTTGAGCAGTTTGCACTCAGCAAGCTGAATTTATATGCAAAGAATATATGCATCTTATATTTACAAGAATAAGAAATAGGAACGAAACTATTTCCTATGATCTTAAATTTCCAACCCTCCATTAACTCCTCTCCTATTGTTTGCTGTTTCCAACATTGACTGCTTAATGATTTCAATACTTCCAATACAACACTAAATAGTAAATATTATTACTATTTCCAACATGATTAAAACTAACAGTTCAACACCTCCATAATCGATGTGAAATCTCACAACAATTTTATAACACTCTCAATAAAGGTGATAATAAAATAAATTGTTTTAAGATTTTAACTTTTAGATTAGGTTTCATGATTTGTTATTTAGGAAATAAAGTTATGTTAAATAGATCATCAGTGTGAACTTTGATAAACTATTTTTTTTTGCATATAAAATATTAAGATTTCATTTCTTCAGAGGGTTATATTATATGCCCTAGAAGGGTATTCTAGGTTTATCATTCTACATCAAAAGGTCATTGATACCTAATAATATCAGTAATGGCAAACCAGCAGATTTTAGATGTAACCAAAGACAAGTCCAAATTATGAATTACACAACTTTTACTTGTTTATATATTCTTTTTTTTTTAAATTAAATACAAACAAATATCTCTTAAAAAACTTTTGCTGCACACAAACAGATGATATAACCAGAAAATGGAGAGAAGAAGTACAAAGCAAAAATAGCACAACATTAAACACATATATTATGTGTAAAAATTGGTGATGGGAGAGATATATGAAAAAAGAAGCATAAAAGGACGTCATATCTCTCTGAATTTGTAAGCTTGGGTTTAACTATTTTTGCATTAGATATTGTATTCTTCTCATTGATATACTCATATAGGCATTTTCGGTCTTTATATTCAACAATTGGGTTGTTCCTACAGATGACAAATATAGCAGGGGACAAATAAGTCTCAAAATTGACTTTCTCTATTTGCACTTTTACAGCAAGGTTCAACTTTGTATGACAAATATTTGATCAAGATTGGCACCATTACTAAAATAGAAGTCTTTCAACTATAAAAAGAAATTATGTCCACGTTCATGAATTTGCAAGGGGGAGATAATGAATTATAAATTGAGTACAAAAGCTACTGTATTTATCAATTATCATACCTTCCAATTTTGTGGGGCAATTTTGTTAATGACCAGGACATGACTGTCCCATGTATCCCTGACTGCAACCAATAGTTTCTTGGTGAATCTGCATATAAAACATGGCGTTAGATTATTATATTTGCTCACAAACCTTCACACACACAAAAACACTCAGTCTTGAAGCGTGTATGTGTTTGGAAGGAGGTGGGGGCATGAAATGACAATCTTTAGCTAGCTACCAGTATAAATTTAAAGTATGAATTATATGTAAAGGGTCTATGTTTACCTCAAAATCAGTTTGTTGTATACCAGCTTTGGAGGAGCTGTAAGGACTTCTGCTTCTGCCATGCAGAACATAACATATTATAACATTCTAGAGATGAAAGCAACAACAGAAAAACTGCACAGATAATAAATGCTTTACAACCCACTAAAAGTTTCTCCGGGCATATATGTGATAGAGTGTTGTCACTGACAAGACAGACTTCAGTCATATGAAAGAATGTAACACAATAAGGAAGACTGTACCAATTTTACAATGCCTAAGATATAATACCATAACAGAAAAGGTTTTCACCTGTAATATGTGGTGCCTGAATTAAAAGCTTCCAAAATAAATGTCATAAATATGAAACAATTTAATAGCAGAAAAAAAATGGTGCTTAAGTGTCCATAATGTTACTTGTAAAGGGGCTTTACAATGTAATCACAACATAAACTATTGTCTAACATACTGTTAGCATAAAGAAGTACCATTTCAAGGCTAACTTACAGTACCAGAACGCAAAACCTTGTTGCAGTGACAACCAAGGTAAAGACTTATTTTACATTTCTGGTTCTATTGACTACTAAAGTAAAATGTTTTATATTGTATTCCTATGCTTTACTGATTTACAAATGCTACAACTTATAAGCTTAAACGATCAAAAAGTATATTAAAAAAAAAAAAAAACTACCTATTCTTACTTTGAATCCTGGGTAGCAAGAGAAACACAAAATAAAGACATGATTGACTTTCATCTCCAACAACTGCTTAAACTGCAATTTGACCAGCAAATCGAATTGACCAATCATATTTATAAGTTACAAAGTGTGCAGTGCAGAGGAGACATCAAATCAACAATGTGAAAAAAAGACTACTCAACATACGTATGTATATACATAGACAAATTATGACAAATATGTATATACATACAATTATGCATACACAATATCATGAAGCAGTGGCAAATCCAGTTGATTTTATTTTATGCTTTCATTTTTAAATTTTGCAAAGGTTAAAGTAAAAGAAAAGCAAAATAGAGACATTGAACTTTCTAGCACAATCCAAGCATCTTCACCAACTTATTTTATATAAAACAAAATAGAAAAAAGTGAGAGATTCTGATCTATAGTTTTCTTGTTATGTTACCAATGGCCGACTCTTCTTCAATGTGCCGCAGAAGCTCATTTGCTTCTTCGTCCGATCCAACAGTAACAGGCGGCCCTCCGAAACTCATATGATTATACTCCAACAACTTTTCCTCATTAAATTTATACCCGGCTTCTGAAACAAACAACGAAACAAACACATCCAATTCAACACAAAATGACTACACAAAGGAGTTATAAGGTTTGGCTTGGTGGTTAAACGGAGAAGGGAGAGGTTGTGAGTTTGAATCCCTCCCACTAACAAGAACTAACAAACTAACAACACAAGCCTCAAGTAAGTAACACAATTCACACCAAAGCCGAACCGTTACCTCGCCGCGCATTCATCCGTTTCTCAAAGAGCCGAACCGGGTCCATCCCCTCCAAGCACGCAGCATAGATTATCGACCTGCACAAAGTCTCTTGTCACAAACCAGAGTACCAAGTCTAATAATTGTGCTGTGAAGAATGGAACCAAGAGGTTTATACTTTGCAGTCTCGGTAGGAGTTATAACGTTAGCTTCATAGTTAGGAATGGGGTTAAAGGGTTAAAGGGAGATGGTGGAAGAGGTCGTGAGTTCGAACTTCGAATCTCCAGTGATAAGGGTTTAGTTATCCTTAGTATATTGGTTAAGAAACTAAAAAATTATTATTATAAAAATCAATGAAAAGCTGAAAAAAAAGGCTATAAGTAAGCATCCCAATAAAAAATATATTTTTTAATTCTTTGTGATTAGCATTTGCCATATAGTAATATTAGTAGGTTTGAAACTTCGAATCCCCCAGTAATACACAAACAGAAACTAACAATTAACATTATCTTAACATTATCCGATAAATAAAACTTATAGTGTAGTAGGACTTATAAGGTTGAATTGGAGGTTGGAAAGAGAAGTTTTTTAAGGGTTAAAGAAAAAAGGGGCGAGAGGTGGTGAGTTTGAACTTGGAATCCTTTCTAATATAGTAATATTAGTGGCTTCGAACTTCGAATTCCCCGATAACAAAAACTAACCAAAAAAATAAAAAGAACTTACAGTGCGAGTTCTCTGGCGGCTCTGGGGCTGCAGAAGCGTCCCGTCTTGTCGATTTTGGGCAGATAGGGTGAAGAGTTGTTGTTGTTGTCGGGTTTGCCCAGAACGGGAGCTTCGTGTTGCGCGAGTGCGAAGGTGGAAGTGCGGAGAGAGTTGCGAAGGGAAAACGCAGCGTTTTGGGAGAAGAAACGGTTGAGTAAGAAAGGAGAAGGGAAAGAAGAGCGTAGGGGAATGGGGATTCTGGATTTAGGAGTTGCAGAGGAAGAAGAAGGTGAAGGACACACGGGAAGCAACACTCCCTCCATTGCAACCGAAGATAATTGCAAATATCTCACACCTTCTTAGCTGATATATATATATATATATATATATATATATATATTTATGATTTCATAAATAGGTGAATATCCATTTTTGTCACTCTAAGAGGGAGTCGGTAATAAAATGATAAATTTAGTCCTACAAAAGTATAATGTATTAAATTTATCAAACAATTTTACTATTAATTTAATAGTTAATGATGAATGTGAAAATAAGTTATATTTTCAATTATTAAATTGATAATCTCTTCATTCATTTTTAGTTGTCTTTTAAGAATATCATGTGAAAATCAAAAAATGTAATAAGTTTTTTTATTTTAATAAATAATTATGAAATTGCCTTTTTTATCCATTTCTTTTTATACTCCATAATAAATGCATAAATAAATTAATTAAAAATTATGAGATAAGTGGAGGTATAATTAATAAAAATAATAATTAATTGAACTTTTCAAACAATATATAAATGAGAATAAAAGTTTGACAATTAAAAAAGAATGGAAGTAATATTAAATTGTAAAATTTATGAATTAACATTAAATTATTCTTAAATTAATTTATCATTAAATTAATTTATAAATTATTCTTAAAATTTATAAATTTATTTGTCATTAAATTATCCAAACAGATCCTATATTCTGGAATTATATTTGAATTTATCATTTTGCATAGAATAATTTATTATTTTCTCACACATGTACTAAAATGAATATGTAACCTAAATAAATAAATAGTGGAGAGTGTATACAGATCTTTCTATGTGCTTTCTTTTACATTCCCATGTGTTTTTTTATCAAATAAAAATTATAATATTGTGGATATTTAACTAAAAGATCATCTGTTAGTATAAATATATTGTTTCATCTATTATTAAACTAAACAAACAATTTTATTATGATTATTTTAAACGAATTTTTTTGTGAAAGAAGGTTGAAAATAAAAAAGGATATTTTAGTGTTGTAAAATAAAATTATATTTAAACATAAAATTTATTAAAAATTATCTATACACAATAGGATAACATAAAAAGTTATTTTGTTAAATCTGTAAAAAAATTGTTAAAATATAATTTTGTTCTTGATACAACTTTAATCCCTTCTTTAAAAACTCATAAAGCAAAGATGTATTTATTTGGATTTCATTAGAAAATCATTTAAAAAAAGTATTAAAAGGACACAACTCGCGTAAGTTAGCTATATTTGGCTCGCTTATGTGCCGGCTTGCTTAAGTTAACTAAATGTTGCTCACTTAAGCTGGTTGATGTGGGCTTGCTTAAGCAATGAAAACAACCATCAATTTTTAAATTTCCCCATGCTTAAGTGGCCCATAGTTGGCTCAGTTAAGTGGTTAGGTATATAACTTCCCAAAGTGCTAACTAACGCTCTAATGGCTGCCTAAACACTTCCAAAACCTTAATAGTTTCGAAAAAACATGATTTTCTATAAAATCTAACATCAATTACAATTATTTCCATGCCCAAAATCACATCGCCGTGGAATTATTACAAGGTTAGACCTTTCTTACTTATGGTCTCCAAGCTTGGGTTTTTTAGAAGAGAGAAAAGAGAAGCCTTGAGCTCAACAACACCCCTCACCAAAACCGAAATTTTCACCAAAACATACAAAAAAATTTCTTTTTACCAAAACATACATCTTATAATTTTATTTATCAAAACGTACATATTTACTATTGACAATGTAAATTCGGGTTGGGAGGACCCAAATTTACACTGATTTTTTTAAAAATTTCAAAACCCAGTTGAAAATTCGGGTCCCCCCAACCCGAATTCTGAACATTTTTTTAAATAATAAATAAATAAAGAATTTGATTTGGAAATAATAAAATTAAAGAATATAAATAAGGAAAAATTAAAGTAATTTAAACACGCATACTTGCACATAATAATAATTTAATTTTGATAATTAATATTATAATACATAAATATTTTTATTGTAAAATATAATATAATGAAAGTGCAAGATAAAAAATATTATAAGATAATTTATTTTAACTATTGATGACTTATTTTAAAATATATTTAAAAAATATTAGCAAAAAATTAAAATAAAATATTAAACAAGACAAGAAATTGACCAAAATCCTAAAATGAAGATTAAATTAAAGCATATAAGTTTATAACATAAATAGTAAACAAAAACAAAAGATTAAATTGGTTGACTAGAACTTCCAGGACAGTGAGGACATGTATTTTTTGAATAGCCTACTAGTCTGCAAATTGAGCAACGTTTTGGTTGACCTATTTCTCTGTCATCCATATTAGTATGTATTCTTGTTGATATTGGTCGACCTTTTTTATTTCTCATGTTGGCTGGATTGGCACATAATTGTGGTCCTTCATATGGTGGCCAATAATCGTGATGATGCATGCCTGCTAACGGGACTTTGTACACCCTCGACACGTAATCCAATGTGTACACTGGATGTACATATTGCAAGTAATCTATATTGATATACTTACGTGCAGCAATGACATGTGCACATGGCATGTATAGCTTTTGAGGCTTCCCACAATCACATGTTCTTTGATCCAGCCTCATAGTGAATTTTCCCATGCAACGCCTCTCTCTCGAATTCACTCTTTCCTCAACTTGAAACTCAAATCTCTGACAGTCAAATTGCTGAACAAACTGAGTGTTAGACTTAGTTTCTTCTTCGTTGATGAAGTTGTACGCAATGAGTGTGTAAACTTGTCCAGAGGCAATCATAGCATCAGCTTGAGTCCCAAGGTCAACAAAATATTTGTTCAACTTCTCATACGTGGCTTTGACCAAGGCAGTGATTGGAAAATTTCTAATTTTTTTTAGAACAAAGTTCACTGACTCTGCCAAATTAGTGGTCATGTGTCCCCAGGGTTGTTCTTGAAAATTCTTTGGCCCGAGGCGAAGTGGAAAAAATGGGGCCCTAACACAATTTTTTTTAAATACAAATAATATTAAAAAAATATAAAAATTCATTATATCCCAAATAATTTTCAAAACTGTATATTAAAGATACATATAATGCTTTATAAAAAGCATTTCCTTCTGACATTTCTTGACACAAAATCATTTATAATCATATCTACATCGATTTTATCCAACATATTTCTCTCAATAAATAACATTGCTAGACCATTCAATCTCTCCTGTGACATTGTCGATCTCAAGTAATTTTTCAATAATTTCAACTTTGAAAAAATTATTTCCGCGGAAGCTATTGTCACAGGCATCGTTAATAGGATTCGATATGCAATAGAAACGTTGGGATAACAATCTGCATTTTTGACAAATTCAAGAATATCAATTGCTGTCATTGACTCATTTGGTAAAGTCATTTGCAATACCTTCATTTCAGAATAAAAGTCATCTGCATCAACATCTGTCAAAGTATTATGAGAAAATGTATCCTTAAAATTATTGCAACAATCCCTTAATTTATTGTTTTCCATGGACTTCAACCTTGTAGAGTCAATTAAAAATCCAAAAACATTTTCAAAAATCTTTAGTTGATCAAATCTATCTTTCAAAGAAGCAATCGTCATATCCACAATCACCAAAAAGTAGTTAACTCTAAAAGACTCCTCAAGTGATTGCAAATCTTCATCATGACAATCCTCACCAAATTGTTTTTTTCTAAAAATAGGACGTTTAGTTGGAAAATTTGGCTCTATATCTATACTTAACGCGAGATCTTTGGCAATACTCATACTATCTTCAAATCCTTCATTTCTATAATTTTTGAAATATGATATGATACCTTCCACTTCTTTCATAGTAGTATCAATGCACATTGTCTTGGATTGCAGTTTTTTACTCACCATGTTAATTGAAAATAAGATATCATACCAAATAACCATTCCAATTAAGAATTCAAAATTTTGAGGTGCATTAGCCAAACTTTCTGCTTCACTTTTTGCTTTAGCATCATTACCTGAAGATTCATATAATTTTGACAAAGCTAATCTTATTTTAGAAGCATGAAATCTAATAGCTTTGACACTTTTAATTCGACTTTTCCATCGAGTATCCGATAGAGATTTCACAGTTTCAGATACATTTTCACGCAAAATTTTTCACCTTTTGGTAGAACTTGCGAACAATGTATATATACATTGCACAATCCCAAAAAATGAAATAGCTTTTGTACAAGAATGTGCCATATCAGAAAGAC
>PYAF01000125.1:957236-976463 GCA_007407185.1 Glycine tomentella | reverse complement strand
CTCTGGGATTTAATTCAAGTAATCTCCTTTGAACACCTTGGTGTTTTCCTTTCATATTGGAACCATTATCATATCCTTGGCCTCTCACATCATCAACATTAAGCTCAAGAGATTTTAATGCATTTAATAATTCATTATAAAGCCCCATTCCAGATGTATCATCCACTTTCAAGAATTCTAAAAAGTACTCTTCTACTTTATTTTGTCACTCGACATATTAACACAACATACTATTAAAGTCATTTGTTCTTGATGACTCACATCAGGGGTACAATCAAGAATAACAGAGAAATATTTTGCCTCTTGAATGATTCTCAAAATAGAACTTCTAACACTATGGACCAATATAGAAATTAGTTCATTTTGAATTTTATGACCAAGATAATGATAATGCATTTCTTCATTTTGAATACGTCTAATATGGTCTTGTATTGGCAAATCAAATTCAGCAATCATTTCAATTAAGCTCAAAAAATTACCATTATTCTCCTCATAAAGTTTCTCATTTGATCCTTGAAAAGCTAAATTATTCTTACCAAGACATTTAATTGCAGCAATTATTCTCAAGAAAACATGTCTCAATCGTTCTTTCTCTTTTGAGATTCCTTGCTGCAAGTCTTTATCAAGAGTTTGATTAGTCTTTAATCTCACTCTTAATTCAGTCCAAATATTCATGTTAGTCATATGGTCGAAACTATTCTCATGTTCTTTGAGTTTTTCACTCAAGTGTTTCCAATCATTCACTCCATCAGTGGCTAAAGATCACTTTCTATTTAGCTTTGTGAACAACTTACAACAAAAACAAAAAACTTTATCTACATGTTTAGAGTAAACTAACCATTTTCTATTGCTACTCTCTCTATTAATCAACTTTCTAGAAAAATAAGCATACGAGAAATGCCTAGAATTACCATCTAAAGGAAATTTAAGATTCAATTCCCTTAAAGGCCCCTTTTCAAGTAAGATGTCTCTAGACTTGTTATCAAGGATACCCCAATTTCTAGGATCGTAAATGTCTAAAGGAGGAACAAAATGCGGATCATCCCCAACATCTTCAACATTTGACTCATTTTGTACATCATTAGGATCATTCACAGTAACAAATTCCTCATTGATATGATTTGGGGAATTATCATGGTCATTTGATCAGAAGCAACCACATTCGCATGATTATAGTCATAATTGGGATCATCCAAATTAATAGTATTATCATTCAAATTTTCATTAGATTGGCCCACATTGTCTACTTCCACTCCTTTAGAAGTCTCTCCTATTCTTTTCTAAAAAAATTTATCAAGAGATCCCCTTTGTGATTCTACTAACTCCTCTCTTTCTTTTCTTTTCTTTCTTTTCTCACTTCCAGACAAATATTTAGGCAACATTATTAGGCAATATAACTAATAGCTAATATAACTAATATAGATAGGATTATAGGAACAATAGCACCTGGAGAATTGAACAAAGATAATCAGCTTAATCCTTTGCGTTCTAAATTTGTAATGATCAGTCAAGGTTCCTGCCAATAATAATCTACTCAGTACTCACGAGTCCAATTCAAAAATCAAAATCACAAATTAAAACAGTAAAACTTAATAGTAACAAATAGAAAGTAATGAAAAAAAAGATTAAATTATTACCTTAAATTTGATTCAATGTCGATAACAAAGGCAAAATCGAAAGATACCACTGCTCCCAATTTTTAGAAATCAATGCTTCAGATTTGCAACGCCTTTATTCCTATAATTTGCTTTTTATTCATGCTATAGTCGAAGACTTGAGAATTGAGACTAAGAGGTACAGAAGCAGGAAAGGTATTTGATTACGATGACTGGGAGTTCATCTTCAGCTGCCAACGGTAATAGCACTTTGGTAAAATAATTTAAAAATATTATAATAACTCATATATTTTATTTAATTAATTAAATTAGATTGCATCAACTAACGGTGAACCCTTTGGTAGTAAAAAATATTAAAAAAATCTTTTATAATCTTAACATATTTACATACACCATATATTTGAAATGAAATTTATGTTTCAGAATCAATCACAGGTATACAATACACATAATTGAAGAAGCTACCTTGTAATTACATTAAATTATAATTTGATGAATCATAACTTACTTTATATATGCCATCAATTTCATTTATTGGATGAAAAAATGATTTATTGGCAGGAACCTTGAATATACCTCACTACATATTACTGGAAAAAATTGCTACTCAAAATTTGCTAAGATTTGCTAGTCACGTACAGGCCAACGGCTGGCTACATACCTCACTACATATTAAGAGAAAAAAATTGGGCCCTGGGCAGGTGCCCCGTTTGCCCTGGCCCAGGGCCGGGCCTGTGTGTCCCCATTGCTTTCCATCATCCCATGCCAAAGTCCATTGCTCCCTTGGAATTTGATCAAGTCAGGTAGTGCCTAGTGGGTTGTCTTCTTGTAATAGGCAATAATGACGAAAGAACTCTAGTTGGGTCATGGCATACCCTGTTGTTTAGAAAAAATGTAAAAATGATTGTCAATTACACTAGAAAAAATTATGTGAAATAAAAATTTAGAAAATATCTTACCCATACTCAAGACGTTTTTCCTTTTGGCATCATTGTTAAATTGTTTTTTGTAATTTTGCCCAATGTGTCGAATGCAAAACACATGCGACGAGTTTTCTATTGTCCACCCACTATCTGGTCGTCTGTATGCACTTTTGATTGACTGATGCCTATCAGAGATTAGGCATATACCATGTTGTGGTGTGACATGGGTTCTGATGTTTTGCAAAAAAAAAGTGTCAATCATCTGTCATCTCGCCCTCAACAATGGCAAACGCTAATGGAAATATATTGCTTGCCCCATCTTGTGCAACTGCAATTAATAACGTCCCTTTGTATCGTCCATAAAGCCATGTTCCATCAATTTGCACCATGGGTTTACAGAATTTAAATGCATCAATGCATGCCTTGAATGACCAAAAAAGTCGACGGAATATGACCTTGTTTGGAATTGGTTGGCCCGACTCGTCCAGTGCAAGTCTTGTTTCAATTTTGACAATTGTTCCAGGGACGAATAGTTGCAATGCTTGTAGATATTTGGGAAGTAGGTTGTATGACTCTTCCCAATTACCATATACCTTCTCGAGGGCCCATTGTTTTGCTTTCCATGCTTTTCGATATGTAATGATGTAGCCGAATTCTTGTGTAATGAATGCGATGAATGTTGGAACGATTAGTTGCTCATTTTCTTCTACCATTGCAAGGATATTTTTGCCTATGAGTTTTGAATCCATCTTATTGTGATCTTGTGCAATGGTGGGCATGACGCATGTGTAAGGTCCTTCAATCATTCTAATTTCCCAAAGTTGTAAATTTTTTCATTCTGATGCTCTAAGTTTCCATTGGCACCCCTCAGCCCGACAAGACAAGACCCATGTATCCTTTGCACACCTCTTATGTTTGAACGTGACATGATTCTTAATGTGCCACATTTTTACTGCATGTTTGAGGTCCTCCAACTAAAGAAATCGCTGACCAACATATAGCTCACCATCATGTGATTCTGATTGTTGTGGTTGATCTAAAAAATGGCCATAGTCGGGGTTCTTAGCTTGGTTGTGACCAACATCATCAAAATTTGGATATGGACGATAGACCTGTTGAGTTGTTGTTGGTTGAAAATTAAATTGCATGTCATTATCGTTGTTGTCGTTGATGTTGTTGTCATCATTGATGGCTATAATTTCGTCTTCATTGTCACTGAAATCGACAACTACTTCATCCAGCAACCCGTTTTCACGATGATAGTCATGTGACATTTCGTTTGCTGGAGATTGAGCACCACGAATGTGATTAGTTGGTTGGGCATTTAGTATGGGAGGCTCATTTGGGTGCACAAGTTGGGGAACAGTGACACAGTTGTTTGTTGATCCACTAAGCAGTTGTGTGTATGAGCTAATGTGTGCACCAAATTCATCGAGTGCAAAATGGGGGATGTAACAACCATTTGTGGGCATTCTTTGGTTTGGGCTATACGAAGATGGGCCTTCGTGTTGGCTTTGAGTATGGTAGTCAGTATGTTGTGTTTGCTGAATTTGTGGCAATGGATTAGTGGTAGAAAAAGGTTGTTGTTCGTATTGTACTAGCAACTCAAAGCAACTGAAGCATTGATGTCGGTGATAGACATTGAACATGTCGTCAATATCCTCATCGTCATTGATGGTAACAGCCTGGTAATTGAACATGCCTGACCCGACAGTTACGGGGTATCGATAAATGACTGTTGTGATGCTTTGACCTCGGTTTAGACCCATCTTTTGTTGGATTTTTCTGTTCAAGGCATTCATGGTCATGCCTCTCTTAATAGAAACAACTATCTTTTTTTCACTCTTAAACTCTACACCAACGTTACAATCGGCTACATAGGCATCATAGTGGACTATGGCATCGACTGTTTGGTTTATGCTTGACATGGTTAAAATAAGGTGTGATGTATGTGAACAAGATAGAACATTGATAGTGAATTGGAAGTTACAAGGTGAAGGGCATGATGTGCTGTGAAACATAGCTGATGACTTCAATTTATAAGGAGTTGATAACACATTGTTGTTTTATAGATCCAACGTTGTTCATTGTACCGACATTTTTTACGGTCACGATTGCATCGACTATTTCAACTACAGTACCATAAACAGTGTTCCAGCAGGATTCCTGACGCGCACAGTGACCCGCACAGGATTCCTGACGCGCACAGTGTTCCGGCAGGATTCTTGACGGGCACAGTGACCCGCACAGTATTTCTGACGCGCACAGTGACCCGCACAGGATTCCTGACGCGCACAGTGACCCGCACAGTATTCCTGACGTGCACAGTGACCCACATAGTGTTCTGGTAAGATTCCTGACGCGCACAGTGTTTCGCATAGTATTCCTAACGTGCACAGTGACCCACACAGTGTTCCGGCAGGATTCCTGACGCTCACAGTGTTTCGCACAGTGTTCCTGACGTGCACAGTGACCCGCATAATATTCCGGCAGGATTCCTGACGCGCACAGTGACCCACACAGTGTTCCTGACCCGCACAATGTTCTTGACGCGCACAGTGACCTACACAGTGTTCCTGACGCGCACAGTGACCCGCACAGTGTTCCAGCAGGATTCCTGACGCGCACAGTGACCCACACAGTGTTCCTGATGCACACAGTGACCCGCACAGTATTCTGGCAGGATTCTTGACGCGTACAGTGACTCGCACAGTGTTCCTGACGTGCACAGTGACCCGCACAATGTTCTGGCAGGATTCCTGAAGCGCACAGTGACCTGCACAGTGTTCCGGCAGGATTCCTGACGCGCACAGTGACCCGCACAATGTTCCTGACGCGCAGTGTTTCGCACAGTATTCCTGACGCCACAGTGACCCGTACAGTGTACCTGACGCGCACAGTGACCCACAGTGTTCCGGACGCGCACAGTGACCCGCACAGTGTTCCGGCAGGATTCCTAACGCGCACAGTGACCCACACAGTGTACCTGACGCGCACAGTGTTCCGGCAGGATTCCTGACGCGCATAGTGACCCACACAGTGTTCCTAACGCGCACAGTGACCCGCACAGTGTTTCTGACGCGCACAGTGACCTGCACAGTATTCCGGCAGGATTCCTGACGCGCACAGTGACCCGCACAGTGTTCCTGACGCGCATAGTGTTTCGCACAGTATTCCTGACACGCACAGTGACCCGCACAGTGTTCTTGACGCACATAGTATTTGCACAGTGACTGCACAGTATTTGCACAGTGACTGCAGAGTATTTTTACGCAGATTGCAATGACACTTGTTTACGCGTATGAGACTCCAAATTGCCTATAAATACCATACACAACGGGTTCTTTAAAATCATAAGAGTAAAATTGTGACAAGCTTTTATTATGCAAAGGGGGAATAGAGCCAACACTGTTATTGTGGAAACAACATTGTCATCGATCTTCAAGGATAGAAAACATGGTAAGTACATATACATAAAATTTATAACCTTTTATTTGATAACACATTTTTTATTGTCGTGACAATTAACAACATGACACTTCAATTTTACAGGGACAACAATCAATAATCATTTCTTATTGTCATTCCCTACCTGCTCCTCATCCTTTAATTGAGTCGTTGTTAAGTCAAATTGGCTTTGCTGATGTTGCCAAATTACGACACTTCAAAATTGATCATCATCTAGTCACAGCACTTGTTGAGCGATGGAGACCAGAGACCCACACTTTTCATCTTCTTGTTGGGGAATGCACAATTACACTTGAGGATGTAGCACTACAACTTGGAATAAGGGTTGACGGTAGACCAGTAACGGGTGCAACATACTATGATTGGGAGGATATGTGTCAACAATATTTGGGTGTGGTTCCGCCAAAGGGAGTCGCACTAATCGGCTCTGCCATCAAAATTAAGTGGCTGCAAGATAATATGCCACCGCTTCCCATAGAACCAACACAACAACAGTTAGAAGCACATTGTAGAGTTTACATTTTGCAACTAATTGGTGGGGTTTTAATGCCAGACAAGACAGGAAATAAGATTCATTTGATGTATCTAACTTTGTTGGCTGATCTTAAACGAGTTGGGCGCTATAGTTGGGGCTCTGCTTGTCTTGCAACGCTATACAGTGAAATGTGTAGGGCCACTGACCCTGAGGTGAAAAGCATGGGCGGGTGTGCGTCATTGTTGCAATCTTGGGCATGGTATCGCATGTCGTTCATTGCAACAAAGGTTAATCGCAACCCAACGTATCTATTGGTTACGAGGTAAGATGATTCACGAATTCATTGTTATTTGATTAGTATAGTATCATTTAGTTAATACTATTTCATATATTAGATGGAGTGGCGGTGGATTAAGGTTTACCGGGACACCACATGGAGATGTCGTCGGTTATAGAATAAGATTTGACAACATGACATCTGAACATGTAATAAATATTAAAGTATGGAATACGTCTTATTAATTAATTAGTTATTAAAATGTATTATTTCAGTTCTTGTGGAATGCATATCTCCAATTTTTGGACGTTATTGAGTCAAGAGCTTTCAAAGACTCCTCCATATGGTCAGCCTGCACTGCACTAATATGTTTCTCAACAGTAGAATGGCAACAAGCGGACAGAGTTAAACTTCAATTTCGGCTTCTTCAAGGTATACCGGATCCCTCAAGAAACATGGACAAACTACACAAAATCGACATGCGAGGTCGAACTGACACAAATTGGGCTGAAAAACATGCAAAATGGATAGGGTATTGACGACAAAGCCAATACATGGTTTTGGAGGGACAACCAATTATAGGACATGCAAAACATCCTGACGAATACTTGGCATGGTATCGAAGTAATTCTATTATTTTTTTTATATATGCAACAACCAAGTGGAGCGATAATGAATGTAGAAATTGGTCAATCCTCAAGTCCAACAAACGTTGTGCAAACAGAATCTAATCCTACATATACACCAATTCCCCCATACATGGATTACGTTCCACCTAGTCCTTCAAACATGGACTATACTCCACCAGTTGTCTAAACTGATGAATTTGTGAGCAATGTTTTTGGAACTGATTATGGCACGCCAACATCAGCTCGTGAATACATGTGTAACATACAGAACGAACTGAGTGATTTTAATCCACCAAGTTTCAATTTGATGGTTAGCCAAAGTATTGACGACAATAATCCATCATTGCATGATATACCATAACAACGCCCACGTCGAAATCCAGAACGTAATAGGAGACGTCCTCTTTGTGGAATAGGACAACATTATGGGGATTAATTATTGAAATTTGTTGTAGTAGGACTATTATTCTCCAATTACTTTGTGTGCAACTTATCCACTTCACTATGTTCATGTTCAACGGCTTTAATTATGCAATTATTTTGTGTGTTTCTTATACACTTATCCACTTACACTATGACATGTTTATGCAATTTATAAATTTATTTCCAATATAATAAAAAAGTTGTGACAAATATATTTCATAGTTTTTACATCAAAGAATCCAAAAAAAAATATATCGTATACCAGTTTCATGAAGAAGGGCCTCAAATTATTAGTTAAAAATAAAAAAAAATCTAAGTTTTTGACACAAAGCAAAGTTTAAGTGGACATGTTTATGCAATTTACAAATTTATTTCCAATACAATAAAAAAACTGTGACAAATATATTTCATAGTTTTTACGTCAAAGAATCCAAAAAAAAATATATCATGTACCAGTTTCATGAAGAAAGGCCTCAAATTAGTAGTTAAAAATAAAATAAAAAACTAAGTTTTCAACACTAAAAGCAAAGTTTATGTGGACATGTTTATGCAATTTATAAATTTATTTCCAATACAATAAAAAAGCTGTAACAAATATATTTCATAGTTTTTACATCAAAGAATCCAAAAAAAAAATATCGTGTACCAGTTTCATGAAGAAGGGCCTTAAATTACTAGTTAAAAATAATAAAAAAAACTAAGTTTTCGACACTAAAAACAAAGTTTAAGTGGACATGTTTATGCAATTTATAAATTTATTTCCAATACAATAAAAAAGTTGTGACAAATATATTTCATATTTTTTACGTCAAATAAGCCAAAAAAAATATATCGTGCACCCGTTTCATGAAGAAGGGCCTCAAATTAATAGTTAAAAATAAAAAAAACTAAGTTTTCGACACTAAAAGCATAGTTTAAGTGGACATGTTTATGCAATTTATAAATTTATTTCCAATACAATAAAAAAGCTGTGACAAATATATTTCATAGTTTTTACGTCAAAGAATCCAAAAAAAATATATTATGTACCAGTTTCATGAAGAAGAGCCTCAAATTAGTAGTTAAATATCAAAAAAACTAAGTTTTCGACACTAAAAGCAAAGTTTAAGTGGACATGTTTATGCAATTTATAAATTTATTTCCAATACAATAAAAAAGCTATGGCAAATATATTTCATAGCTTTTACGTCAAAGGATAAAAATATATATATATATATATATATATATCGTGTACCACTTTCATGAAGAAGGGCCTCAAATTAGTAGTTAAAAATAAAAAAAAAAAAAACTAAGTTTTCGACACTAAAAGCAAAGTTTAAGTGGACATGTTTCTGCAATTCATAAATTTATTTCCAATACAATAAAAAAGCTATGACAAATATATTTCATAGTTTTTACGTCATAGAATCTAAAAAAAAATATATCGTGTACCAGTTTCATGAAGAAGAGCCTCAAATTACTAGTTAAAAATAAAAAAAAAAAACTAAGTTTTCGACACTAAAAGCAAAGTTTAAGTGGACATGTTTATGAAATTTATAAATTTATTTCCAATACAATAAAAAAGTTGTGACAAATATATTTCATAGTTTTTACGTCAAATAAGCCAACAAAAAAAATTGTCGTGATAGATACTTCACTATTAAAATTGACATTGAATTGACAACTCGTAATTTAAATTTAATTCTCAAAACAATAATGGACTGCTACACCATGAGGAAGGGTAACGTCACAGTCGAAATTGACAACACTATGCACTATATCGATAAAAGAGAAATTTGAATAATGACATGTCTAAATCTACATTGGATTCCAAACAAGCCTCTATCAGAAAGACAATTCAAACCTTATGACATTTCAATACATATCAACGGGTCAAATTTTCAAACAACTATAAATAACACAACCACACACTCTCACACAACATACCTTCACAAACCAAATTCAATCTCAATACTATGGCGTTCTTAGGAGAAACAAGCACTCAGACCATTGCTAACTCCAAATTAGCATTCATTTTTTCGAATGGATCACTAAAACAAAACGAAACTGGTGTTTCTTTTCAATGTACTACTCCAATACCAATGCGGGTTCCTAATGACTGCTCTTTTCAAACACTCAAGACTAGGATGTACAACACCCTTCAGCTAACCAATGACCAATATGTGCATGAAATCTACTATCGACAACCATCCATAGATGCAGGTCAATAATATTTTTTTCAGTGTCTGCAACTCACAAATAATGATGATATTTGTACAATGTTAATGTGCAATGATCAATATCCATGTGCTGGCCCTATAGAATTACTATGCACCATCATCAGAACACCCGATGATATTCTCAACCTACTCCAATCCACCATCGTCCCTACACATGACTCAATGTTATATTACAACAGTAAGTGGAACATACCACATCAAGGGAATTTTGTGGGTTACTCCTTCACTGGAACAAATCCAATAAGATTTGAAATTCCTTCAGGATGCAACATTCAAACTCTCAAGGATGTCATCAAGCAAGTTGCGCCTATAGGGGTTCCTCCTTATGGAATTCACAAATCACAGGTGGTCAGAAAATTATTTTTTGACAATCAGGCCATGCAAAATATTCAGAAAAAGTAATTGAATACCACATAATAGAGTTGATAAGCGATGAAGACATCTTAAAGGTGTTAGCAGAATCCAACTACTGGAAACGTTTTTGTCCAATAGAGATTTTAGCTATTTTTAACAAACCAGTTACCCAAATGGAATGAGACATGGTCATAATGCTGACTAGAATGATTCATTGTGTTAAGTAGTGTTTATGAAGTTTGGTTATGTTCAATTGTCATTGTAATTTAAAATGTCGATTATGTTACCTTCTTTATTAAGTATTATTGTTGGTCGTTTGGATTGTTGCCTTTGATATCAATTATTGTTTTTCACGGCGTTAGTGATTGTTAATATGTCGACTGATTAAAATAACTGTTACAAAAAAAGGTTTGAAACAATAATGGACTGCTACACTAGAATGTTGGGCATGATCAACAACTCTCACTAGAATGATTCAAATGGAAGAAGACATGTCCGTTGCACAGTATCTTTCAAATTATAATTAGTTTTGTTATTTTTGTATTTCAATTTTTATTATTAGAACGTTCCATTATTTTCATTTTATTAAGTGGTATTTATTATGTTTATCTCCTTGTCTCATCCCAATTATCGTAGTGTTTTAGTTTCTTTATATAGTTGCATGTACAAATTATTTTTTTCTCATTTTTCACAGTGAATAATCAACATTATTTATCATAACTTAAACAAATATAAATATTAAATTATCATTTTTGTATATTATATAATTTTATTAAAAATCTTAAAAAATAGCATAAAACAAAAAAAATATTGAATTATTAATATGTGCAAGTACGTGTGTTTAAATACTACTTAAAATTAATTTTTCCTTATTTATATTCTTTAATTTTATTATTTTCAAATCAAATTATTTATTTATTATTATCTTAAAAAAAACAGTTCAGAATTCGGGTTGGGGGACCCGAATTCTCAACTGGGTTTTGAATTTTTTTTTAAAAACCACAGTGTAAATTCGGGTCCTCCTAACCCAAATTTACATTGTGAATAGTAAACATGTATATTTTGGTAAATAAAATTATAAGATGTATGTTTTTGTAAATTTTTTTCTGTATGTTTTGGTGAAAATTTCCACCAAAACCCATGAAAACATAACCCAAAACCAACACAAATGAAAGTTGGCACAAATACCAATTAGGATCAACTCAGAGAAAAGGAAAAAAAGAGAGAAAGAGAGCTAATTCTTCCAACCATGGGATCACAAACTCAAGAAAAGGGAGGAGAACCTCTTGTCTTGGGGAGAAATCAATCCCCATCCTTGAGAGAATTCCTTGTGGGTGGAGGAAAAGTAAGAGTTTGTGAAAGGAAAAGAGAACACTCAGAAAAAGAAAAAAAAAGAGAGAGAGAAATGAGAGTGCCTCTAGGTATAGGTTTTCTCATAAAGAATAGAAGAAAATAGGAGAATGAACTCTCCTTGCAAAAACCAATGGCCCAAACCAAAGCTCCAACACAATTGAACCCACCTTTCACAAACAACATAACACATCATTTAAGTGATTTTTTTTCCAACAACATAAAATAAATTTAATTATTCTTGCAATTTAATTAAAATCACTTAATTATACATTAAGAAAATCACAATATTATAGTAGAAATGAAAAAAGTGTGGGAGAATAAAGACTTCAATATGACTAACTGTGTTGAGCCATGACTTCTTTTTTAGACTAACGCTTTACACATCAATTTCAAAAATCAGCTGGCAGTGGTGCTCCTTGTTCCAATCTTCAAGATTGGGTGCTCCCATGGATGATACTCAAGTGTAACATTGATGCTCCTTTCAGCGATCATGAGCTCAAAATAGGTTGGACTGTGTCTGTGACAAATTTGGTCGTTTCTTGCTATGAAAACAAATGTGCATAACATTTGTTATGATGTCAATATTGGAGAAGCTTTGGACCTCTTTTTGCATTGAAGTGGGTAATTTATGTGGGATTTGATTAAGTCATCTTTGAAATGAATTACAAGACCATTGTTGATATGGTTAATTCTCCTTTTACTATTTTTTTAACTGTGTTAAGTGAGTGTAAGGGAACTCGGCCTTTGTGCCACAAATTTTTAAAATATTTACCCAATTGCCACACAGACCAAACTATTTCCCAGACTGCCACGCGGCCTAATTCGCTGGGCAGGCTGGCGAAATAGGTAGTCTGATGTGGCATCTCCCTGCCAATGCGCCAGTGCCCCATCAGAGACGGGCAAGTCCACGTGGCAGGCGCAGAAGAATTCGCTACCATCGGCAGTGAAATATGGTGACTGAATTCGCTATGGTTGCCAGCGAAATAGGGCGGGCCAGTCTGCATAAGCCACGTGTCAGCCCCCACGTAATTCGCTATGACACATAGCGAAATACGTTCCCTATTTTGCTATGTGTCATAGCGAATTACGTGGGGGCTGACACGTGGCTTATGCTGATTGGCTTGTTGTAATTTGCTGTTAATGCTAGCGAATTATGCTTAATATTTTGCTATCATCACTAGCGAATTAGTAACAGACCCCCTCCTATATAATGAGACCAACATATTTTTTTTATTTTTACGCTGAAGTGATAATTGTTGGTGAAATTTTGCAAAATGAGTGGCAGTGGGAATGGTTTAATCACTATTGTATATTATAATGGAAGGAGATATGTTGGACCGAATGGTCAAGTGTTCGAAGGAGAAACGAAAATGTTTTGTATTCCTCCGCGATGTAGCTATGATCATTTAATGCGAATGATATACAAGAAGTTGCGGTTAGAACGGGGTCAAACGGTATGTCGACTTAGTGCGAGATGTGCATTTAGTAACCCGGTGCAGTAGGTTGCTGTGGATATTGTCGATGACGACGATGTAACCTTAGTTACTGATGCTTGCACGTCTGATGGAGAAAACCCGAGATTTATAGAGTTATATGCGGAAATATATTCTGATGGACAGTCAAGCAGGCAGCAAATGGTCGAAAACACTGGCTCGTTTGACCTGAACTTGGAGCCGATGGTCTATTCCGAAGATGGAGGTGTATCGCAATCACCACAACCACCACCAGCAACCCAACCATCCCAGCAAATCGATTCTGAAGATACAGAAATGATGGCGGGCCACGATCCAGCTTGGCCGATGGACAGTTCTGAGGAAGAGGTTGATGAAGGTGTTGTTCCAGATAGTGACTCATCGGATACGGACGTAGACGGTGATTTTGATCGTGCTTTTGAAATCCCTTAGCCAGGGATTGTTGGAATGCAAACTCAGCCTCCGATTTCAGTACGAATCCATAATTGTGTGATACTTAGTAGTCTTAGTGTTAATATGTTGTGGGTTAAGCATAACAATGTCGTCATTGTCTAATTAAATAGGAGAACACAATGCACCGTTTTGGTCTAACATAAGCCATTACACAAATATTAATTGGGCACACCCAGATCAGGAGGCAGATGACATGGAAGGGGTGCAAGTACCTAACTGGGAGATGGGTCAAGCACTATATAAGGGGCAGGCGTTTGGGAGCAAGTTCGACGTGCAAATTGCAATAAAACAGTACTGCATGGCTGAAAATCGGACAGCTGTAGTTGAAAAAAGTGATACGAAAAGGATTATAATGGTTTGTGAAAATCATCATGACGGTTGTCCATGGAGGATGAGGGCATACGGAAAGAAGGCCAGCAGTGATTGGGTTGTAGGCATATGGAACAATGAACACACGTGCGTTGCTGTTAATCTCTCGCAGGATCACAAACAGTTTGACTCAAGTTTCATATGTTCGTTGATCATAGGTACTTCTAATTCTTATACAATTATGTGTATATTTAGTGTGTAAATATTGAATGACTTCTTATATTGTTTTACGAAATGCAGAAATGATTAGAGAGGACCCCAGTGTTAAAATCGCCCTCATTCAGGAAAAGATTTCAACAACGCAAGGATTTCATATATCATACAAGAAGGTATGGAAGGCAAAGCAAAAGGCCATTGTTAAGGTGTTTGGGGATTGGGATGAATCCTATGCGTTCCTGCCAAGGTGGTTGCGTTATATGTTAAATTTTGCCCAAGGGTCTGCTTATAAGTTGGAAACGACGGAGCATTATGTTGATGGACAATTGGACAAAAGTGGTAGGGTATTCAAGAGGGTGTTCTGGACATTTAAGCAGTGTTGTGATGCTTTTAATTATTCCAAGCCCGTTATCAGCATCGACGGTACCCATTTGTATGGGAAATATCAGGGGACATTGCTTATTGGAACATCAATTGACGGCAACAATTATGTCCTGCCACTAGCATTTGCGATAGTCTCTGCGGAGGATATTGACAACTGGTCGTGGTTTTTGGCACTTATCCGTATTCATGTTACGCAGAAAGATGGAATATGTCTTATTTCATATCGGCATGCAGGCATAATGGCAGCGGTGAACAATGTGGAACTGGGATGGCATCCACCGAGGGCATATCATGTGTTTTGCATTTGTCATTTGGCGAGCAATTTTAATCACAAGTTCAAGAATGTCATGTTGAAGAAACAGTTGAAAATGTTAGGTAAGCAAAGATGGGTGTCGTTTGTGGTTACATGTACATGATGCATACTTGAGTACATCTTTATACCTATATGTTTTTTTTAATATGCAGGTTATACAACGTCGCGATTAGATTTTGATGTCGGTCTGGAAAAATTTAGAGAAGCAAGCCCGCAGATAGCCGCATGGATTGATCGAATCCCAAAGGAGAAGTGGAGCGTAGCTTATGATGTTGAGGGACGAAGATATGGTCACATGACAACCAACATCTCAGAGGTTTTCAACAAGGTACTCAAAGGGGCCAGAAATCTTCCGATTACTTCACTTGTGCGCTTCACGTATGCTCGATTAGTGACATACTTTTTGCGACATGGGGGTGAGGCCCGTGATGAAATGGCCAGGGGTAATCATTTTGCGAAACTAGCATGGCAAAAATATTTGCAGACGTTTCATAAATTCGCCACGCACAGTGTCACTGCTTATGACACCAATAATAATAGATTTGAGGTGCAAGAGTCGTATAACATCCGTACACATCGTGGGGGAAAGAGATGGTCGTTGTCGCTACCAGAAAGAGTATGTCAGTGTGGTGAGTTCACGGCATATAGGTTTCCTTATAGTCATGTGGTTGCAGCTTGTCGGTCCGCGAACATCGATCCCAGTCACTACATAGACCCCGTGTACAGTGTTGCCTACCAATGTCAACTGTATTCGTCTCATTGGTTTCCTATCGGAAATGAAGACTTCATTCCACCTTCTGCAGAGGTTACCTTTTTGCCCGATGTGTCGTTAAGACGTAAAAAAGGAAGGCCTGCGACTACACGCATACGTAACGAAATGGATTTGCGTGAACGATCCACCACTCGGATAAGATGCGGTTATTGTAAGGTGGTTGGTCATAATAGGCGAAACTGTCCTTCACGGTTCTAGGAGGAGTGAGGTTAACTTCTATGTATAAGCCGTAACTATTATTTGTTATGTTTCCATATGTATCATTAACTTGGCAATGGAAGAAAATTATGGTATTTAAAACAACTTGCGCAATTGTTAAGAAAAAACCAAATGTCCATACCAAATATTCTAAAATGTCCATGCAAAATAAATACAAAATGTTCATAACAAATAAATATAAAATGTCCAAGAGGTCTAAACATGTGATGTCCATAACAAAATAAACGAACAACAAACACTAAAATAAAACCAAAACCAATAAATGTGACTATGCGTGGTCATGGTCCCCATGATATCCGGCACAACGAGTCATATCATGCTCATACGGTGACAAATGACATCGATGTCGTGCTCCCCTCACCAGATTACGCCTGACTAGACGGTTGGGGTCAGCATCCTCCTCCTCATCACCGGCATCATCTTCTTCATGGAAGGCCGCTGCTATGAACTCTGAAATAGGAGATGACGCCTGCTGTGTAGTACGGGGCGGAGGAGTGGTGAACATAGTATCCACCTCAGAAGTCGGCGGTGCAGGCCTGTATACAGCTGGTGATGATGGAGGCGCCGATGGATACATCGGATACGCTGGAAATGAGTACCCTGGCTGCGGCATAACAGGAACAGAGAACCATGGAGGATACTGTGAAGGGGGGAATGAAGGATGGGCACCGCCACTAGAAGATCCCACCTCATATGTAGGCGGCCAAATATACTGCTGAGCTCGACCGGAAGGGTAGCCGGGTGCATGATAAATGCCAGGAGGGCGGGGAGGAATGGGTGGCACCGTCGCCGGCCTGTCAGCTACTGCAGGCGCTGCCTGATGCAGCGACAACCCCTCGTGACGCGCCCTGCGACTAGTACGAACCAAAGGAGGGGGGGCCTCAGTCTGTCGCCAGGGAGGAGCTGGAGCGACGTCTCCTGGATCCGTGAATCGCTCTAGATCATCACAGGCGGCCAGCATGCGAACCGCCTCATCATAAATCTGCCTCATGTCGAAGGCCCCTTGCGCCTGTGACTCAGGTGATGCCATATGAACGATGGTCTCAGCACGATCACTCTACACATCAAACATCAGCATTAGTGTGTGAAAATGTAACATTTAAATGAATATATCAAACTTTAATTAAGTCATATGTACCACATGTGCATGAAAAGCGGCTCTCTGGGTCATCCACCGGCGTGTCACAGTGAAGTACCATTGCATGTACTCACTGTTGACAGATAAGTAGCCGTCCCTCCGCATCGGAGTAAGATCCTGCAGAACCAACGTATCTCTGTCCTCCCACTGCAGGATGTAGAAACCATGTCGACGCCGCCAGTCGACATCTGTCTTCCCGGTGACGCTGAGGGTAGCAGCTCACTGCAGTTAATGGGGTCCTCCGGTATAGCCTGGTCATAGCTGAACTGCCGTAAAACTCTATCCGGCTGCTGATACACCACCACCTCGTAGCAAATAAGAGGGCAGACTGTCAACCATCGTCTAGCCATCTCAGCATCTGGTGGATGAACCATATCCACAAGATCATATGGCCTCCAACGAATATCCCTCCTTCGCATGACATCAATGTAATGACGATATCTGCGAATATGGGTAAATCTGGTCTGGCGCGTCTGATAAATGTTAAACCTGCAACAACACAAAATAAGCAACATCGACATAAAACAAAAATTGCTTCACAAACTCACAATTTCCGTACCTGTGTCCATAAATCTCCTGCTGCAACACATCCGGGTCGTCCACACGCGGAAGGGCTGGAGAGATGGTCGGAAATCTCGTCCAAGCCCATAACTGCAGCAGCAGTGCACATCCCCCCATGTCACGCCGACCTGCACGGGTGGCCCTACATAGCTCCCTATATAGAAATGCAAGAACAGCAGATCCCCAGCTAAACGAATCTGTGCACTCGAAGTCATCCAAATATAGCAAATAACGAGCATGGACAAAGCTCGACGCCGTGTCCACAAACAGCGTCCCCCCTAGAATGCGCATAATCAACGCGCGGGTGTACCTCATGCGTCCAACCTCAGTGTCGGCATGGACGGCATAATCATCGAAATGGTCCCGCAAGAAGTGCAGCCCCAACAATCCTCCGTGCAAATCCCGACCCGCGGCAGGCTGAACACCTAAAAGCTGACCAACTACTCCATGAAAGTCTGGGTGTCCATGCCGTCCGGATACCACCTGCCCATCAGTCGGCAGCCCCAGCAAATGGTGTACGTCCTTAAGGGTGATCGTGACCTCACCCATGCTCATGTGAAACGTCCGTGTCTCAGGACACCATCGCTCAATAAGTGCAGAAACGAGGTGATGGTCTATCTGAAATAATAGACCAAATGACAGTAACATACACATTATAATACACCCGTATCAACATAACACACGCAATGTTTCACGTAGCATAACCTTACCTCATGATTGCGCAGACGCGCAACATGGTAAAATCCCGCCTGTATGAGCCACGGGTGAATATCCTCTGGTATAGCAGAGTGATCGTGTGTGGCGGCATGCCTCACATTAATCACTCGATCTCATGCCGTCGGATCACTCTGCGCATTCCACACGGTCGTGGATATATGCCTCTCCTGTAACGTCAGCAGCGTCCGCACGGAAGGCCCAGGATCTATGACGCTCAACGGAGCCTCTGCCGCATCCGATGCTGGCACACCGTGATCGTGATCGTGATCCATAGTAATATATGTCTACCCTATATTAATTTTAAAAAATCATTCACTAAATATAGTTAACTAAATTCAATAATAAATTTTATAAATATTTTTATGTTTCATTTTATGTATATGTTTATGTTTAGTATTTTAACCAAATATAATGATAAATTTTATAAATATTTTTATGTTTCATTTTATGTATATGTTTTATACTATTCCTTTTATCTTCTATTTTTGTAATTAAATAAATTTAAAAATTATTTATTTTTAAACTATTTTTTTAATATTTGCATTACTCATATTGCAATAAATTCTTAATAAATTTTTATACTTAACTATGATGTTTATAAAATTTTTTTTGGTTACTATAATGTTTAATAAATTTTTATACTTAATTATAATGTTTACTAAATTTTTTATGGTTAACTATACTGTTTAATAAATTTTTTAATAATGTTTTATAGTTAACTATAATGTTTACTAAATTTTTTTATGGTTAACTATAATGTTTGATAAATTTTTTTAATTAACTATAATGTTTACTAAATTTTTTATCGCTAACTATAATGTTTAATAAATTTTTTAATATTTCAAAATTTATTTTAAATAAATTACACCACTCATTTTATGTTTAATTTTGTTTTTAAGTATAATGTTTTAATTTATTTATTGTTTTCAATATTTC
>PYAF01000125.1:923825-941655 GCA_007407185.1 Glycine tomentella | reverse complement strand
AACAGATGGAGAATAGTGGAGGTTGAGCTTCAACACAACCATCAAGTGAGTCCACAGAGCAAACGGTTTTACAAGTCACACAAGAAAATGATTGTTGAAGCCAGCAAATCACAACCACCGCCGGAGCCTGTAACAGAAGTACACACCATTAAGTTGTATCGAACCACTGTCATGGATGTTGATTACAATGGTTACTCAACTTTTGAAGAAAGTCATGACACCAATTTTGATAAATTGAAATATTTGGAACTTAGAGAAGGGGATGCCAGTGCTATATATAATTATTTTTGCCGAATGAAGTTGACCAATCCAAATTTCTTTTACTTGTTTGATATTGATGATGATGGGCACCTAAAAAATGTTTTCTGGGCTGATTCCAGGTCAAGGATTGCTTATAATTACTTTAATGACACAGTTACAATAGACACAACTTGTTTGGCAAACAAATATGAGGCCCCTTTGATATCATTTGTTGGTGCAAACCATCATGGACATTCTGTTCTATTGGGTTGTGGCTTCCTTGGACATGAATCAGTGGATTATTTTGTATGGATATTCAAGGCATGGCTTCAGTGTATGCTCGATCGTCCTCCACATGTTGTTATTACTGACCAGTGCAAGCCATTGCAAATTGCAGTTGCTCAGGTTTTCCCTCATGCTCGTCATTGTTATTCTTTGCAGTATATCATGCAAAGAGTTCCAGAAAAGTTGGGAGGGTTGCAAGGATATGAAGCAATCAGAGGACAGCTGTATAATGCTGTCTATGAGTCATTAAAGATAGTTGAGTTCGAATCTTCTTGGGCTGATATGATTAAATGCCATGGACTGGTAGATAACAAGTGGCTTCAGACATTGTATAAAGATAGACATCTATGGGTTCCTGTTTACCTAAAAGATGTTTTTTTTATAGGACTGATCCCAACTAAAGAAAACGAGGGCCTTACTGCATTTTTTGATGGATATGTGCATAAACACACATCCTTTAAGGAATTTCTTGACAAGTATGACTTAGTTCTTCACAGGAAGCACTTGAAAGAAGCCATGGCAGATTTAGAGTCTAGAAACGAAAGCTTTGAATTGAAAACGAGATGCAATTTCGAGGTCCAGCTTGCAAAGGTGTATACAAAAGAAATCTTTCAAAAGTTTCAATCTGAGGTTGAGGGCATGTACTCTTGCTTCAACACAAGACAGGTAAGTGTCAATGGATCTATAATCACATACCTTGTGAAAGAAAGAGTTGAAGTTGAGGGGAATGAGAAGGGAGTTAAAAGTTTTGAAGTCTTATACGAGACTACAGAATTGGATATTCGTTGCATTTGCAGTTTGTTCAACTACAAAGGATATTTGTGCAGGCATGCATTGAATGTTCTCAATTACAACGGCATTGAGGAAATCCCATCTCGGTACATCCTGCACCGTTGGAGGAGGGATTTCAAGCAAACGTTTAATCAATTCCATGTCTATGATAATGTTGATACCCACAACCCTGTGCACTTGTATACGCATCTGTTTAATAGTGCTCTTCCAGTGTTAGAAGTAGGGGCCCAGTCACAGGAGCATTATATGGTTGCTGTAAAAGAACTGGAGGAGTTGTTAGGCAAGTTTGATATAGAGGACAATAATGTAAAGAATTAATACAAGATCCCTATATTCCCTAGTTATAATGATGTTACTTCTAATTGACTGTTTATACTCTCTTTTGGTTGGTTTATTCAAGTTTTTGTGCTAATTGGTGATTGTATAAAATGAAATGCCAGTGGTTCGGTGCCAATTACGTAACATTTTCTTTTAAATGATTTGGACTGTGTTGATACTAATACATATGCAAGTGTTCTAGCTCTCCACCTACCTTTAAATTCTACTTCCTCCGGGCCAAAATATAAGCAACAAAGAGTCTATGTATTGGACTAGAATATAAACAAAGTTTAACTAATTCTTTCCTTTTTAATGATAGTATTTTGAAAATAACTTTATTTAATTAGAGTTTTATTTCTAATAATCTTTCTTTTTTTTTACATGCAACTTTAGGAAATGATTTAACTTTTTGATTGTGACTACAACATAAAAGAATGTTAACTTATTTTCTTGATAAGTGTGAGTTAATTTCTTCTTCTTCTACTTATATTTCAGTCCAGAGGGAGTATCAGGCATTGTAGCAATCATCAACCTTAAATTTCAGTGTCTGTTTATATGCAACCTGCAAAAAGATACCCAGAGAACTTTGCTAGTGTTTTTGTGTTTTGGGATACAGTTTTTGCCCTTAGTCAATCAGCTTTGCTTTGAAGATTTCCTCTACACAATTCATGACCGAATAGAGGTAAAGAAGACAGTTAAGGTGTTAATTCCTAAATACCAATTAAAAAAATTCTTAGGTTTACTGTTAAGTGATTCCATTTCAGGTTATAAAGCTTGCAATGGCCTTTAATGGAAAAAATGGTAATCGAAACCAGACTGGCCTTTATGCTGAGTACTATTTTGCTGTTTCAAAATTATTGTATTTAACTACTTCTAAATATACATTGCATAATTAGTGAGTTGGTGTAAGACTAAAATATTGATTCTATCTATGAAAATATGATATTTGTTTCTTAATAGTGAACATATATATTTTTAATTTATTTTATTTAAATTAAAAAATATACATGTAATTAAAAATTACTTAATACTTATTTTAAATATAATTTTTTTATTGAATAATTTTACTAAAAATCATAAAATGTAGTGAATCTTATATCCAATTTAACGAGCTTTATACATGAAATTAACTAATGTGACACAAAATTATAATAATAATACTAATAAAGAAATGTTTTGATTCTATTCCTAAAAAAATTGACACGTTTTTTTTTATTAAACAAAAAAGGGTAGTAGGTAGCGAGACAGTAGCATCGCAAAGATACAAAGGCATAAGAAAAACATAACGCAAGAGCCGCGTCATAATTAACAACCTTTTCGATTTGTTTGCTATTTTATTCCCTCAAAATATTTTATAATGTTAGGTTTAGTATTAACTTCTGTTTACTTTTTTATTTCCTCAAAATATTTTAGAATGTTAGTTTTAGTATTAATATATCATGGATTGATATGAGAAGAATGAACTCAATATCAATATTTTTAAATAAAGTCTTGTATTTGAATTTTATAAATAAAAAATAAAAAATAATTAAAGCAAAAAAAATCACAAATTAAGAAAAAAATATAATTTTTTAGTTTTTATAATTTTTGACAATTTTTATTTATATTTTATTAATCTAATTTTGGCCTATTTTTAGACATGGCAACTTGACCCGCACCCGTGGGCATCCGTCCGAATCCGCTCCGATGTCAACGGGGAAAAACCGAGTTGACCGGTTTCGGGTTCGGGTTCGGTTTTTCCCCGCCTGTGAATTCGGGGGCGGGGACGGTTTTGGTAATGCTGATAACCGCCCCGCCCCCGCCCCCGCCATACTATATTTAATTATTTACAAAAATATTTTTATATATTTGGAATACCTTGAGATAAATGCTTAATTTTATTTAAGAATTAAGAGTATAACTAATTTTATTTTCCAACAATAAACATCTAATGTTGAAATTTTATTGTAATTACATACATTTGAGACTTAACGCGATTAAATTTTATGTTATGATTGTTGTTTGAAATTAATTTTTTAATAGTAATTTTTAAGTGCTCGGGAACAGGGCAGGGGCGGGGACAATTTTTTTAGCCCCGCCGATTTTGGGGGCGGGGGCGGGGATGATTTTAAGGGGTGGGGGCGGGGGTGGTATAAGTAAAAACCGCCCCCAACCCGCCCCGTTGCCATGTTTACCTATTTTTAGTTTCATAAATTGATATTGACGAATAATATTACATGAGACTAACATTGGTACACAAAATTATAAGAATTAAAAAATTGGATTTTTTTTTAATTAATCATATCCAATATAAGGAATCTTACTTGGACAAGCAAGTTTAATTTAATTAATTAAATAAAATATGAGTTATTATAAATCTGTCTTTTTTATTATTTCCGATAAAAAAAAACTAGCCTTACATGTGAAATTTGACCATTAATTAAAAAAAAAACTTGTGAAATTAACTAATGTTTAAATGTTTCACAAAATTTTAAAGAAATGCGTGGATCCAATTCCTAAAACAGTTACACAAATGTTTTATAAAAAAAAAAAAAGAAGTAAATAGAAAATAGGTAGCGACAGTGAATGGCATCGCAGAGGCATCATATCATATTCATAGCATAATAAAACAAAAGTCGCATCGCATCAAAAACCTTTTTTTTATTTCTTTCTTCTTCTGTGTATCGCATCGCGTATTGGTTGGTTGAAAAACAAAGAGTGTGTTGTGAGGTTTTTCACTTTTCTTCATCTTTTTGCGAGAAGACACACACACACAGAGATGGCTCAGACGGCGGCGACGAGGACTGTGGCAGAGAAGAAGCCGAAGACGAAGATCGTGTGCACGCTGGGCCCCGCATCACGGTCGGTCCCAATGATCGAGAAGCTTCTGCAAGCAGGCATGAACGTGGCGCGCTTCAACTTCTCACATGGGTCCCACGAGTACCACCAGGAAACCCTTGACAACCTCCGCGCCGCCATGGAGAACACCGGTATTCTCTGCGCCGTCATGCTCGACACCAAGGCACGATACGACCACCAGATTCGATTTTCATATTCCATATTCTCCCCTTTCTGTTCGATTTGTACTTTTTCGTTTATTTATATTCTCATCGCCGATTTTGTTTTGATTTACTTTTAAATCTTGTGTTTAATTGCTAAATAATTGCTAATGTTGATGATTGGATTAGGTTATTCTAACCTAACTATGTTTGTGTGTGGAAGTGAAATGTTGAGATTTGAGTACTTAATCTAATATGAATAGAATCTAGTCTTGAATACAATGTTGGAGAATCGAGATCACCTGATATGATACGTTTGATTTATGTATGTATATATGTATGTATTTTTTTTATATCGGAAAATGTTAATTGTTAGTTTGTTAGTTTTTTTGTTAGTAGGAGAGATTAAACCTGTGACATTTCCCTCATTCTTTTCTTCTTAATCACCCAACCAACCTTATGTCTCCTGATGTTGGTCACTATACTATACCCATCGTCATGCCTAGCATTGAAGAGAAATGGGTATTCTCACCTAATCAATATCTCAAATCAATGATGGATTCCGTCTTATGGCTAAACCCTTTGTCTTGTTTTGTTGCTTGAGATGGAGTATGACATTGATTCCTTACTAAGATAAACTCTTTTGATTACAAGATGGACTCCTGAAAAAAGAAGTATATATTTTGGTGATTGTGTAAACATTGTGCTCTACCTAACTGAGCTATTGTCCTTGTGCTTTTGATACATATTTTATCAGTGTGTAGATAATTTCTTTTGAAGATCCAATTGTTTGGATTGATATTGCATTGTTATTGTTTCGTGGACCATTTTTTAAAAACTTCCATCCACAATTAAGATTATCTTTCAATTTATGTGACTATCTACATTGCTGTAGGGGCCTGAGATTCGAACTGGGTTTCTCAAGGACGGTAAGCCTATCCAACTGATACAAGGTAACGAAATAACCATTTCCACTGACTATGACCTAAAGGGTGATGAGAAGACGATTTGTATGAGCTACAAAAAGCTGCCTGAGGATGTGAAGCCCGGGATGGTCATACTCTGCGCGGATGGCACCATATCATTTACAGTTTTATCATGTGACAAACAAGCAGGCTTGGTTCAATGCCGATGTGAGAACTCTGCCACTCTTGGCGAGAGGAAGAATGTTAATCTGCCTGGAGTGATAGTGGATCTCCCAACTTTGACAGACAAAGACAAGGAAGATATCTTGGCCTGGGGAATTCCGAATAAAATTGACATGATTGCTCTTTCTTTCGTTCGAAAAGGTTCTGACCTGGTGGAAGTCAGGAAAGTTCTGGGAAAACATGCTAAGAACATTATGCTCATGTCTAAGGTATGCCGTGCTGCGTTCCCTTTTATGGAAAATATAAGTGATTCCTATCTGGTTAAAAAGTGATAGTGTTCTGAATTGGTTATGATATCCTTTGAGATGCCTTTTACATCTCGACTAGTGCATGTTATAGGATATCATCTAACTAATTTGTGACGCTCTTTTAAGAAACTAGCTTGTGTGTTTCTAATAGTATTTGCTATCTCTAATATAATGTTATATTTAAGAGGAATGCTAACTACACTTTATCTATACATTTTTCCAACTCACTATTATTGGGTGGAATCAATGTGGCTCCTATTAAATGATGTGGTTTTCACTTAATTAACGGGTTCACGGGTTCACTCCCTTATTTAGTGGGTCTCATAGATTTTACTAAATTTTAAAGTGTGTTTTGAAAAAAGTGTGTTGCTATCATATATCTGTCTTTACCTGTTTCTGGTCACTTATTCCGTCTGTTACTTCAAATGTATGTGGCAGGTTGAAAACCAAGAAGGGGTTGCAAATTTTGATGAAATCCTTGCAAACTCAGATGCATTTATGGTAGCACGTGGTGACCTTGGAATGGAAATTCCAATAGAGAAGATTTTCCTCGCACAGAAAGTGATGATTTACAAGTGCAACATCCAAGGAAAACCAGTTGTCACCGCAACCCAGATGTTGGAGTCAATGATCAAATCTCCCAGGCCAACCAGGGCTGAAGCGACTGATGTTGCCAATGCAGTTCTGGATGGCACAGACTGTGTGATGCTTAGTGGTGAAACCGCTGCTGGAGCCTATCCAGACCTTGCTGTTCGAACAATGGCTAAAATATGCATTGAAGCAGAGAACACCCTTGACTATGGTGATGTGTTCAAAAGGATCATGGAGCACTCACCGGTACCCATGAGCCCATTAGAGAGTCTAGCTTCTTCTGCTGTTAGAACAGCCAACTCGGCTAGAGCGGCTCTTATCTTGGTTTTAACTAGAGGAGGGAGTACTGCAAAATTGGTGGCTAAATACAGGCCAGGGATGCCAATTCTTTCCGTGGTTGTTCCTGAGCTCAAGACCGATACCTTTGACTGGGAATGCAGTGATGAGGCCCCTGCAAGACATAGCCTTATATTCCGCGGGTTGGTTCCTGTATTGAGTGCAGCTTCTGCTAGAGCTTCTCATGCTGAAACAACAGAAGAAGCAATAGAATTCGCCATGCAACATGCCAAGTCCAAGGGTCTCTGCAACAACGGGGATTCGGTCGTGGCGCTGCATCGTGTGGGCACTGCATCTGTCATCAAGATCTTGACTGTGAAATGATCACCCCCATTACAAGGAATTCTTCGGCTGTTTATGGCAAATTTTTTGGATGGTGCAAAAGAGGTCTGGTTATACCTCTTCATATCTACATTGGGTGCAAACTTCAATTAAAAGCATTTATTAGGATCGGTTACCTGTTTTTCACATATCATATATTACTGTTTTTTTTGTTACATTTGCCTTATCATTGTGGCGAGTAGCCACTTGTTTTCATTTGTCAAGATTTTGTATGTGGCTTTTGGTGAACCAAAAAACTAGCCACTTCTGGATTTTGAATTCTGCGGTCTAAAGTTGTTTTAACTTTTAATTGAGCAGTCAGCAGTGTATGTTTTTTCTTAGTATGATCGGCGAAGCGGGTTATTCCATTTTTTTTCCTTTTCAACAATGAGTTGATAAAGCTAACCCATTCCAATTGCGATGGATGGCAAATAAACTTGTTTAAATAATAATAAAAATTTAAAAATAGAAATTAAATAAGCAGAACTGGAGAAGAAAAATATACAGAATGATAAATGATGAGAACTGTGGGCCTTCGGATTTATCATTGGGGAATAAAATAGGGGTTTTGTTAATAATGTTTTTTCTGAGTTTGGTTTCATTGTTTTAAACGAAATGAAAAATAATTGACTTTCAAAATTTAAATTCTGAAATCATGTTAAAAAACAACGATTTTCAAAATTTAATTTTTGGAAGTTAATTTTCTTCACAGTTCCAGAATTTAAATTTGTGAAATCAATATTTTATGCATTCTAAAATTAAAATTCCGGAATACAATTTGAAAGACTAGAAATAAGTTTCTAGAAGACAAGAAAGTTCAAAAGTCAACAGCAACTTTGAAGAGCATGATTTGTGCCTGGATGACTAGAGGGAAGGAAGCAGCCACCTTCAACAATTTGAAAATTGTTCCAATATATACTCCTTTCCGGCCATCCTTCCTATTTCCTCGTATTCTATTATTCTATATGTGAATGACATGACTTGTTTGAATTCTTATGAATAAATATGATGTCAATGATTAGTTGGAAGACTTTCTGCATCTGCTTTTGTAATTTGCATTCAGATTATCTTTGGAAAACTTATTTCCGGTCTTTAAATTAAAGGTGTATATATATATATATATATATTTTTTGCAATCAACATACTCGTTAATTGCATGAGGGAAACAAACCATGTTAAAGTTTAGTTTGACTTGCTAAAAATGATATTTAGCTTGAGACTCGCGTCATCTTTAGATATGATTAATAGTTTTTAGTGTCAAAATAAGTTCATGAACCATTCATTTAGGCTTTATGTAAACCACGTCATTTTGACTAATGAGATATGAAGCTCATGAACATGTTCAATAACTTCCCTTAGCACTTTATCAATGTAAAACCCTATCAATTTATTGATCATTAAATAAGTAAAAACTATTTGAGAAGCCAGTTGAGGACGATATTGGGAAGGACCTTACTTTTTTTAGCAGGGTAAGGCTTAGATCGTTTTTTTGGTAGTACAACTACAATGGTGAAATTAAACCTAAAATGTGTAAATTGTTCAGATCTGTTAGTAGTCCTCACCAATCCAATCATGGTGGTTTTTATTGCTTAAATATTTTATTTAGTCTTCAAACATCAACATTAGAGTCGCGATGCAACAATAGTAACGGAAAATGTGGATTAAGTATCACCAGTTACTTTCATACCCGTATTTCAAAGCATGTTATCATGTGAACTAAGCTAATAACACCATCATATCTTGAAGCAATGCTCCTGTGAAATATCAAGTTACAAGGCTTTTGGGTTGGTCAATTTAAATCGTACGTCTTTGTTTAATTTTAGTTCAGTGATCGATGTTTTACACTTCTACTAGATCAGTTAGTGTTGAAGAATCTACAGTCGTTCACATGCTGATCAATTCAATTACAATATGAACACTAATTGATTTCAAAGCATCTTTAATACCGTATATATACTCATGGTCTAATTTTTTTTTATAAAAAAAATTGAAATGAAAAAAAAAAAACATTTTGCTTGTATTTCCTTAATAACTACATATTCACTAACTGGCCTCCTAATCAATCACTGCAAAAAGAAAAACAGAAAAATAGAACCCGGGAAAAAAGATAATACATCCCCAGGCCTCTTTTCCACCTATAGACTTAACATGCAAAGCTATAGTGCAGTGTACTAAACTGCTTGCCCATTTGCAGATTTGTCGGTGACATGAAACCCTAATCTTTTGACACGTAACAAGAATGGCTTCCTTAGCTCAATTTCAGACATTCAAGTAACTGCTTCAAGGATAAACATGATATCATTCTTGTGCCTCTCCTTTCCATCAAGGTTCACAATGAGAAAGTTGCCAACAAATTGCATATGGTACAAGACTCATTCCCATACAGGTTGCTGAATAGTGAAAAAGAAACTTGTACCAAAACAGGAGTGAGAAGAATACTTTTTGGGGCTCTATTTCAAACGATTTCCTTCTTGATTAACCCATTTTCTTCCTGCAAGGACCTAATCACATTAGAAGTGACCAGGACATGTCACCACTCACCAATGGGAAAACAAGTATAAGATTAACATATATATACAAGATTATGAGGATTTGAAAGATAACCAGATCATATTCAAAATAAGGAAATTAAACATCAAATAGATAGTTTGATTTTGGTGGATCAGGAGTAGACATTAAAATGAGAAACATAAAATAAACTCAAGCAAACAAAGAACAAAATTTAAAAATCGCATCCTATCTTTGCAGTAAGAAACAAAAATATTACGGGCAATGAGCTAATTCAATTGAAACTGTATTTGTGTGTAGAAAAATATATGCAGTACTGGAAAATAATACTAGAGAGGCTTGAATAAATAAAAAAAAAAAAAAATCTTTCCTAGGAAAGAATTGCAAATAAATTATCCTTTGTTGGGGAAACAAAAGCACATGATATGCATAAAATGAAAAACTTATTTACAATAGAGAGATAGAAGAAATTGAAATTGGAGATGAATCCCTAAACTCAAAACTTAAGAGACAGGGAAGAAGGCTGAAAAGGGAGAAGCAGATGAGGAAGGATAAAGAAGAGAGCAACAAGCATAAATGGCTACAGTCAAAGTGGTGGAAGTGGAAAATGAAATCTCGTATCTACACAACGGTTCGGGGTGGTTTCTTCGGATTTGAAACGTGAGAACACAAAAAAACTAACCAACTGAGGTCAGGTTGAGTAAAAAGAAACCAAACTGACCCAATTTTCCAAACCAGCCTGTAATTTGTTTGGTTGGGTTAACTGGTGCTACATGTGAAGGTGGTGAGAAATTGGAACATCCTAGGAGATCAGGGTCATCATTGAAAAGTAATAAAAAGTGGAGAAGCAAAGATAGCCGTAAGACAAAACCTTTGCTGAAGAAGATAGTATTCCAGGAAAGACATTTGAAAGCCTTGACAGTGAACATACCTTTACTTGGAATAATATTATGAAGGCTAATAAAGAGAAAAATATAAAGTGATGAAGAATATACATTAGTATCGGGAAACATAATAGATCTGGGAACTTGATCCAATTAGAGGGCATGCAGCTAATTAAATAATAAGATTTAATACCATCAACCAAACACAAAATGGAACATTCACAAGCAAGAGTAAAAACTAAATCTTTTATGTTGAGCAACTCCATTTTGTCTATAAGATCTGAAGTTTGGTCACGAATTCATAAAAAGGAGTACAAATATTTTTTTTTTTACACTGTCACTATGAAAAATTAGGCAAAGTTGTACAGAATCAGCACATAATTCTTTTTAAATTTTAAAAATAATTAAGAATGATTATTGATGAAAAATATCCAAGGGCAACAGGAATAGTTGTCAATAAATATTACTACTGAAACCCAAACCTAGAATTGACACAACTCAGTCAAGGTGTGTAGACAGCTCAATAAATTAGAAGACAGGAGAAAAGGACACAAAAGCACTTTCCTTTTTTGACAAGACTTCTAAAAAAGTAGAGTGGATAGGTGAGGAACCATTTGTGAAGTTTAGACAGACTGAAATTCATAAAAAAAAAAAAAAAAAAGTTTAGACAGACTGGGACATCAAATACAACTATGAATTAAGACAACAGCAAAAAACATTGCTAGATTGAGACACTGCTTAGAAAAGGAACTTCCAGAACTGAGGTATCTCAGGGAGAGACCCTAACGGATTTGGAAGTTAGGGTCAGAGGAGAGATGGATTGAAATTCACTGAGCTACCAACTTGATGTTGATACTAGAAAACAAAGACAGTAATTGGCTTTGTGTATATAACAGACCACACAAGGAATATTACTCTAGGATGGTATTATTTACAATCATTGTTACACTTGTAATTTTCTCCTAAAATAGTGGGACTGTAGGAGCACTAATTCACTGTATTCATACACAAAACTGTACAAGATATTTTACAAATACAACTGTGTTATAGGAACAAACGAAGTAAAAAAAGTAGCTGCAACCAGCCTAGAAATTAAGATACGGAGGGAATGATATACAAGGAATGCCTTTAATCAGTTCGTGAGGATGTTGTAATGTATGCTAATTATTTATGAATTTTGAAATTGTGAGACTATATTTTGATATTATTCCTGATATTGTATTTATTATTAAAATATTTTATTCCCTATTGATCAGTAATTGATTGATCTTGTAATCAATACTGATTCCCTTTTCCATATTATAAATAGCATGAGATGTGACCTACATTGACACACAACATTACACAGTAAATAACATTGTTACATGGTATCAGAGCTTAGGTTATTCTTATTCTTGACAGAGGAATAACGAAAGTCGTTCTCCACTGGGAACCTACTGTTGCCAGAGATGCAAAGTTGACATTCAGTATTTCAATTGCAACAACATGTTGCATGCCAGATCTTTACATAGCCTTCCTATCTATAACAGACCATTCATTTAATCAGATTAAGTTCAATAGACCAAACAAAAGTTTCCATCTTAGACAAAACCTTAATCTCTTCCAGACAGAATTACCAATATAAAATTATAACAATATAATCAAATAAAGAAGAGGACAAAAGAGCAATGAGATCTACTTTGAAGTATTCCTATTATTTGGGTCCATGAAAATTCTAAGAATAGAACCTTAAAAATAACTACAATCAAACAAAACATCAATGAAAGTAAAACGACTCTTTAAAAAGACCATGTGCTTTACACCAAGTAGAGGCCAATCACCTAACCTTATCCCAAATCAACTAATGAGCCTAAGAAATCTTCTTAAAGATGCAACCTGGTGCCCTCTAGGTAGAAACCCAGAATAACCAGGACACAATTATAACTGAAATGAGTTTTTTATGCTATATACATAACTGGATCTTTTATAGACGAAATAAAATTAGGATGACAGTTATTCCTCTGTAAGTATCCTAATAGGACCCTCCTAATCTTACTATATTTACCATAAAAATATCTACACTAAAATAAAATCTCCAAACTGACCATTGTTTAAGTTATATAAAAGCCAATAAAAATTAATAAAAACATTACACCCATCTCCTGAGTTTTAACTCAGAGGTATGAGGATGGGAGCCTGAGGGCTCAGAATGTTGAGAAACAGAATGTGATACTGCAGGAGAGTTGACAGGAATGGAAGAAAAACCAGGGGGAACACTAGGTGCAGGAGAGGAGTGGGAAGAATAATGTTGGGATGGTTGAGGGGTATGACTAACTGATGGTGGGGACAAATTTGGACTAAGACTGAAATAACAGTCAAGACTCTCTATTGCGTTAGGTGAGGAAGGAAATAGGTCAGAACAGGGAGACCAATGTTCATTGAACAAGACATCTTTAGAAATGTAGATTCTGCCAGTGGAAGATAGACACTTGTAACCTTTGTGGGAAGAGGAGTACCCTAAGAACAGACACTCTTGAGATCTAAAGTCAAGTTTGTGTGCATGATAAGGTCTCAACAAAGGAAAGCATGCACAACCAAAGGTCTTAAGAAACTGAAAGTCAGGGTCCTTATTGAACAGTTTGATATAAGGGATTGAAAAGTTGAGAAAAGCAGTAGGGAGTCTATTAATTAGGTATACAGCAGTGGTAAAAGTATAATTCCAAAACTGTAAGGGTAAGGATGCATAACGCAACAAAGTACCCAAGTCAACGATGTGTCTTTCTTTCAACCACACGATTTTGGTGGTGAGTGTGTGGACAAATAAGTCCGGGGGAAATGCCCTGAGTGGCTAGAAAGACAGTGAATGGTCTGTACTCTCCTCCCCAGTCAGATTAAACACTCTTGATTTTACCATTAAGTTGTATTCAATCATGGACTTAAAGTTTTGAAAGACAGACAATGTTTCAGTTTTTTGATTTTATAGGAAAAATCCAAGTATATCTGGAAAAGGCATCAATGAAAGACACAGTATTTAAAACCAGCATAGGAAGTTAATTGAGAAGGTCCCCACAAGTCTGTAAAAACAAGTTCCAAAGGAGAGTATACAGAAGTAGAAGAGTGAGAAGGCCCCATACAACAGGATGAACAAAAGTCTGAAACAATTATATTAGATGAAGAAATATTACAATGGTTGAAGACTAGCTTCATGACATGACTATTAGGATGACCCAACCTAGCATGCTACAAACTTACATTGCTAGGTGCCTAGGTGGCATAAGTACAGAATTTGAAACTTCATTGGAGGCTTTATTTGCAGCAGTATCAACTACACCAGACAAGGAACTATCTGTGGCTGAGTTAACCAGAGGATCCAAGGAAGACAACAACACAGATGAATGGTCTTGAAGCTTGAGATTGTGAAAGGAATAAAGACCATCAGCACAAACAACTCCCTGAAGAAGGACTCTATTGGTCCCCAAGACACATGTGATGATGAAACTCAAGGAAAACTGAATTATCTTTAGCAAATTGGCTAACACTCAATAATTTTTTTTGTTACGGAAGGAACATGCAATAATTTGTGAATTATAAAGGTACGTTAGGAGACACAAAGGAAGAGGAACCAGCAGCAGAGATACTTAAACCTTCACCATTTCCTATCAAAATCTGATACGGTCCATCAAATTGACTAAACTGTTTGATATTTTGAGCTGGAATTAGTTAGCATGGCACTTGGCTGTGTTGAGGCTGGAGCAGCATTTCCAAACTTGGAATTGGGATTAATCCAAGTGTTAGAGGTTCTGATAGAACTAGAGGAGTAGGGAATAGGTTGAAGTGTAGTTGGATCAAAGAAGATGAGGGATTCATGAGGTTGATAACTCATGTCAGACCGAAAGTGGCAAACATTTGCGGTATGACCATACTTAAGACAAATCTGGCACTGAAAATTGGCAAATCCATTGCCTCTGCGGTCACCACTACTGCGACCAGCACCACCATTAATGCCGCCGCATGCCGCCGCGGTCAGTGAAACCACAACGATTAGGGTTTGAATATCCCTGAGTATAGTTCAATGAAGGAGAGCCAAGTCCCTGAGTTTCCTTGTTGTAACAAACAAGGCGAGTCTCATGAGTCATGACCGTAGAGTAATGCCCCAATTTCAGCAATGGAAGGCGTGCGCTTTTTGCTTTCGATAACAAAGATCACCAGAGCATAATCGGACAGAAGTCCTTCAAGAAACGCATCAACATACTCCTCGTGACGAACCGGCACTCCAACACCGGCGAGCTCATCAACAAAACCTTTGACCTTGCACAGATATTCATCAATAGTTTTTCCTTCAAGTGAAACTGCGCGCATTGCAGTTCATAATTGAAGCACACAAGATTTTGTCTGAACACTGAAGTACTCGTGAATATTCTCCCAAACTTGATAGGAGTGATTCGATCCAAGCACGGGTGACAGAACAGACTTTGAAAGTGTGGATTGGAGCCAAACAAGGAGTGTTTGGTCCTGAACTTCCCACGCTTCATACACAGGATTGATGTGATCAACTTCACGAACTTCTTCGGTGAGGTATCGCGGCGGAACAACAGGATTCACCACAAACCGTTGCAGCTTGTGCGACTTGATCACAGGCTCAACATGTTGTCACCAATGGAGATAGTTCAAATCATCGAGCTTCTCAGCAATGGAGTTAGGAAAGGACTGAGAGATAAAATTCTGAGATACAGAAGCCATGGACGAGTAGTTTTGAGGAGAAGACCTAGAACTTTCGAAGAGAGAAAAGCTTTGAAAAATTGGCTCTAGATACCATCTAAGATAAGATGAGAGTTAGTTCCAGGGTAGATATTTATAGCTTTCTGAACTAAGAGTAGTACAGCTGTCAATAGCTGTACACTCACTAAGTAGGAGCTGCTGTTAGCAAAGGCTAACAGCTCTGACTAAACTGTTTGAACAGTTTTACATTTATATACTCTAATAGCACCATTCTTTATAACACTTACCTGGCCGAAGTTCTTTGTAAACTGTTGTAAATCTAGTTTCTTGCAAATATGTGATCAGAGTAAATGACCAAATGAGGTTCTAGACAAACTAAATACAAATTGATGATGTTGTAAAAGGTTAATAGACTACAAAAGGACATATAATAAGCAGATACTTACATCCGCTGTCTGGAAAGATCTTCCCATGGTTGACTTGAGAGAAACTTCAGCAGATGATGTTGACTCGTTCTGGGTAGTTTCATGATTTTGCATCTACAACCAAATGAAATGAGACAGAAAAATCTTAATAAGGTTTATCCAAAATGAGAATTGAATAGATAACAGAATATGATGATAAGATATGAAATCAAAGTCTTCCCTATAATTAAGGATCCTTCTTATAATTTGGGTTTAAGACCTAACTCAATCTCACAAAATCAGTTTGTAAGGGGGGGACCATGAAAGCATTACAAGGACTACTACATTGGCTATATCTCTAGTCAATGTGAGACTAAACACCCCCGTCTCACACCTTGCACAATGAAAGAGTTGGAGGCTGCAATGAAGGCAGCACGAAGAAGCCAAATTAAGGTGGCCAAGGGTGAATGCACTTAAGGCAACTTTTCAGCACACCCCTTTGCTCCTTAGGCTATGGGCCTGGAGTGTGGCAATGGGGGTGACCTAACAATAAATCTAGGATAAACTTTTAATACCATCTAAGAATTTGGGCTTGGTATTTAACTCAACCCTACAAAATCGGCTTGTAAGGTGACAAATGCCCAAGTTTTATAAGGATTACATTAGCCATATCTCTAGTTGATGTAAGACTAAACACAAACCCTCACACCTTGCACAATGAAGAGCAGGATAGGGCGACCAAAAAGGACATTAGAGGAAGTTATCAAGAGAGATTTCATGGTACATACTATCTCTGAAGATTTGGTTTTTAACGGAGTTGAATGAGACATTGTGTGATTGATGTAACCAACCTTACCTAGTGGGACTTTGTTGTTGTTGTTGTTGGCTAGACAAAATGGACAGAACAAGTATCCTAGGCAAAAGCTGAAATACAAATCCCAATATTAAGAAATAGAAAACTTGGAGTTCACTAGTACGTACCCCATTGCTCAGAGGCTCCTCGCTTTCCAAAGGTAAAGGAGAGGGATATTGTACGCAGCCTTACCCTTGCATATGCAAAGAGGTTGTTTCCGGATTCGAACCTGATTTATTTTCCTCAAAAAAATCTTTTTCTTCTATCCAAAAGTTCACAAAATTGATTGTTTACAGGGGTGGGGGTGTCCAATAGACACAGTGTGACAATTTCTGGCTATAGACAACTCTACTACCAAGCATAGCTACTTCGATACAAAATATTCCCTTACCTAGATAAGAAATAAAGGCACTAGTTTATAGCTCACTAGTCCAACCACGGTTGAACTGCTGTTAAGTTGGTGATAATTAAATATATTTTTAATATTAAATAATCCATTAAGACTCACAAAGGGAAGACTAGAGCCCTAGACTAGTTGACCGTAGATGCAAGGTTGACAAGTGACTAGGCAGTCACAAGTTCAAGTCATGGAATCAGGCTCTTGTAACTGCCTAAAATAGAACTATAATGAGTCCAATCCTTTCCCAGACTCCACCATGGCGGGAGCTTTTTAGCACCAGGTTGCCCTTTTTATTAAGTACAATAAAAATCACAAGAAATCTAGTTAAACTTTTACAATTTACATTAATATAAAAGAATCAGGTTAAATGTCTTGCAAGATAAAAGTTAAACAACAAATAGTAATAGTCTATAATATATAATACCAATCCACATGTGGACCTTTATTTGTCTTTTTTTTTTTTGAACAATTAAAAAATTAGAAGAAAAAGGAATTGAGAGCTTTTAAAAAAAAATCACATTGGTTTTAGTTTTTCTAGACTAGTGCAATTCAATGATTTTTCACCGGTTTTACCCTCCTCTAGTTTGATGAAAATTGTGAACCGTGCTGACCTGAACAGTTCTTTAGTTTTCTGCTGGATTGACCAGCCTATTTTCTTAATCCTTGAAATATCCATAATCAAACACATTATAAAGCACCAAATGTATCACTCTACGAGAATTCTCTACTGGGTTAGTTAACTGAACAATTCACGAAAGGACCAAGAATGACTTTGTACACTGTAGACACAGTAGATTCATTTTGTATCATAAAAAAAAAAAAAAAA
>PYAF01000125.1:908290-923725 GCA_007407185.1 Glycine tomentella | reverse complement strand
TCTGTAGGGTAAGTACTGCAGCAGATAAAATTGCACAGTGCCTAATTGATACCAACTGAAAAGTAATCATGGCTATGGCTTTGAGCAAAGTTAAGCCTACCTCAGATGAATATTTGTTTTCTTGAGCATCTTCAAATAGGGATGAGTAGTATGATGGATCATAGATAGAGCCTCCAAGTATCTCATTGGAATTAGAGCATTGCCTAGCTACTGCAGGTGTCATGGGACTCAAAAAACTACTCCTCAAGTCAGAATCTGCTGCTCCAGAAGCTGCGTTCACATAAGAAGCACCCAACCTATAAATTTGAATCCATAACAACGTGGATGATAGCCTCACTGTAAAACCAACAATTTGCATAGCCAGAGTAAGTTTCACTGAAAACGTGAAAAATGTTGTGTAATACTTGGTAGAAATGTTCCTGCAAACAAACATAATGCTCTTCATCAGATATGAATGAAAAACACAGTCAGATCACTTGGTTGATTCTTACAAGCACAGAAAATTGGTTCATATAAAACTCTTCACTGCATACAGCAGCGACTGCATATTGTTAAATTGATAAATAATACTAAATGTGGGATGCAATGCATGTTGTTGAAATTAGAGTTCAGGTAATGAACGAGGAAAAGAGAGAATAAATACGAAAACATTCTATTTGACTGATATGATGTGTAAGAATGTGAGAAGTATTAAATAAATGGTTCTATTTGTACTAATGATTAGACATTACTGGCACGACCCCAAACCCACAAATACAATAACACAACTAAGTGAACTGACAATAATTAAACAAGGAAATAAATCAAGAAATGTGATGAAATCCAGAATTAACTCTTGAAGATTGCTTCCTCAGTTAGATGACAAATTGGTTCCACAATATATTCTAACTTCTAAGAAGTTGCAAATATATTTTGAAGATTTTTAAGATACTCCAAATAAAGTCAATACTTATATATTCTAACATTCCCCCTCAAATTAAAGTTTACTGAGCTTTAAGCTTGTTACAAATAAACAATTTAAAAATGAAAATAAGCTTGATGCATTCAGTGGCCTCCATGGATGAAATAACAACTCAAGGATGCAGTAAGATGTCAAAGAGACGAGCATTGCAAGAAAGATAAGTTAGAAAGACAGATGAAATGATCACAGCCTAAAAGAGTTGGTAGTATTATCAGCATGACCAAGGAACAAGACACTTCATTGAAAACTTGCTAATGGAAATAAGCAAGCAATTATACACAATGGACACACAAAATGAGTCTAGTAACAATGCAAGTGATTTAAAACACATTTTTATTAAGAAGTTCAGTCACGTGAAAGAGACATATCTCATCTCACCCATTCTGGGGCAAAAGAATAATCCATGACAAAACATAAATGCAATTCTATAGGTGCTTTTAGTGTTGTTTTCTTATCAAAATTTGAGTTCCATCTCAGTAATCTGCATAATAAAGGTGTTGCATTAACAATTAACATAATAGATTACCAAGATGAAACTTCAATTATGATGTGAAAACAACACCAAAAGCACAAAGTAACTATATGAATGCAAGTTTTGTTATCTCAATCCATATTTGTTCTTATAACTCAAGGTCACTTAATACAAAAAAAGACAATGTCATAGTCAATGTCCCTTCCTTAGATGCAGCTCTATAGGTGCTTTTAGTACTCTCTTCCAATCAAAATTAGAGTTTCATTTGCGTGACAAAAGTTTACATTAAAGACTAACATACATTATTGAGGAGAAACTTCAATTCTGATTATACAACAACACCAAAAACACCTAAGGAACTGTATGTAAATTTCGTCACAATCCATATTTGCACTATTTATATAACCTAAGGTCACATATAATACAAGATAAAGATAACATCATAGTCAATTCCCCTTCCTTAAGGGCAAGAATCATTAAACAAGCAAGCCAAAACTCAGTGTGTCTGGATTCACATCCACCTAACTCAAACATGGATCACAGAAGCAACTTTTTAGTTGCTTTTGGTGCATATTGACGTGTATATTTGACCAAACGCGGATAACGGATGCTAATTCAAACACGCACTCAGTCACTTCGTCTCAACAATATAGTCCACAACGTTACATGAAAAGTAAATTACATTATATCAAATAAAAAAAATATCAAGTAAAGAAAGAAATAGCAGGACGCACCAAATTTCATTGGCGAAAAGAATGAACCAAGAAATGTCGAGCAAGATGGCACAGAAGAGAAGAAAAGCGTAGGTGCGGCCAAGGCTCTGACTGCTACTCTCAATTGCGACCAAAGCGAACAACGCGATTGCCAGATTTACGAGCGACACGCCATTGTACGATGCTCCCAGCGATCCAATTAACGCGCATCCAATCTTTTGCATCATTTTCCAAATTTCCACACACACATGCACACATTAATTCAACAATTCAATAATGCAAATTAAAATTCAATAACTAACAAGTAACAAGAATGCAATTAAGAACCTGAAGGTAAATGAGGATGACAGCGAAAGACTGGAGCCTATCGTAGTCGCGAATCCATGGGTGTATTCGATCTCGCAAATTCAAACAGAATGAACCACAAAGCATCATAAAAGAACCTCTCGCCGATGATTAATCTTTTTCTTTTTCTCTCAATCTGAATCTATCGGAGCAAAAGCGTATAGTGAAAAATAATGCATCGTCCTCTTCTTCTTCTTCTTCTTCTTCTTCTTGCTCTCTGAGTTTTTCTTTCTTTTCTTTTAACAACTGCGATGGTGTTGTTGTTGTGTTGTGTCGTTCACATTCAAACTCTCTCGTTTTGCATATTCTTGTGTTTGTTTTTGTGTGTCCTTGCTGGCGACTAATTTGGGGGCAAATCCGAACAGCGAAAGAAACAGTAGTAGTGCTTTGATTTGGGGGACGATTTTTGTAACCAACTTTTCTTTTTTCTCTCTATGCTTTCTTCGCTCTGCTCCAATTCAATTATTTTATTTCCCCTTGCTTGCGATGCATTGCATATATAGTGACAAAAATGCTTTGGTTTGTTAAAATGACTTTTTAGTTTTTAGTTTTACTGTTTTAATGGAGTTTTACTTTTATTTTTATACGGCGAACAAATTTTAAATGAAGAATTCTTGGTACCTGGTGCGAGAATTAACCCATTTTTTGTCAGCAATTAGTAATTGTTTTTCTAGGCTTCATGGTATTGCTAGGTGCTTGGAAGATGTAGCATATCACATGGAGAAAGAATGTTAGATATTTGCCAAGGGTAATTTGATTGCCCGTCTCTCTTACAGTCTTATTTTAATAAAAAAATATCAGTCTTATTTTAAATTTATAATTTTTTCTAAAATTATCATTGGCATTAATATTTCTTTGTCTCTCTTAATTGTTTGTCAATAGATTATTTTTCTTATTTTAATTAGGAGTATTTTTAGTCTAAAAATATTTAATAATTGTAGATTGAGTTTTATAAAAAATAACAAACATTATTTCAAACTTAACTCTTACAAATATGAACAAATAAAATACATTCTACTTATAAAGACATTAATGTTTTGTTTGATAGAAAGGAAAAAAAAGGGAGAAAATGAGTAAAATGATCCAATAAAAGTTTTTGAGACCCACATTTTGACTTTTTACTTTAATTCAAGACTTTCATCTATTTTCTTTTAACTATATCAAACATAATAGTTTAATCCGAAGAGTTGGTAGACTTTTTTTTTTTTACCAAAATGAATTACTTTGCAAAACTAGTTACCAAAGTGGGTATCCTAAAAATTTATTTACTTGTCATGGGTAATTTTTGTCATGTATGATATAAGAGGTACTACCCTGAGTGACATATTATGTTTTTTTGTTTGTCTTACAATAGGAGGCACCACCCTAGTACACATCATTCTTGTCAGGTATTTAGTGTCGATCAAGCCAACACTAAATTGAGTGAATGTGACACGAAATCTAATCATTAAATTGGTATTTAGTCTTGACAGGGATGAAATGTATGAAGATGATACCTCCTGTGACAAGATAAACAAAAAACACAAAGTGTTACTCAGGATGACGTCTCTTGCACCCTATGTGGTAAAAATCACTCATGATAGGTAAATAATTTTGTAAAACACCCATTCTCGTAATTAGTTTTGCGAAATAACCCATTTTTGTAAAAAAAAAGTCGAGTTGGCGTAGTGGTATAAAACATTACATTCATACATGGGAGACCGATCTATTTAGCAAAAAAAATTGTGTTCGATTTCCTTTGTATGCAAAATTTTCTTGAGTTAACGTTACTATACATCGCGAACAAAATTAGTCTCTGATTCATAAGTTAAAAAACACATGTGATCTTTGTCCTATATAAGGGTGAAGATTCAACAACTAGGAACCAAAATCAAATAAATATATAAACATTAACATTCTTACAAAATATTTATATATTTATAAAAATAATTTAAAAATATATAATAATTAATATATTTACACAGAAGATATTAAATATATTTTGAAGATCCTAAATTACAACGACAATAATCAATTTCTTATATGACCAATAAATTTAATGGACTTTATAATAAAAATTGTTGCCTATGTTAATTATATCTTTCTTAAGAAAATTATTAATTAAATTCAAAAATTTATTAAATTTGAATAAATTATGTTATTATTTAAATTATTTTTTGGGACAATAGTTATCAACAATCATTGAAAAACATTTTATTTAAAGAACATACAAAAATGAAGAAGAAAAATATTCATTAACGGGTGTAAAAAAACAACGAAATTGTAATGTTGTTATAACTTCTGAATTAACAAAAAATATACAGTAAAATCAGAATAGAATAAAGCTACAAAAATGAACATGAAATAAAGTCATGATTCAATTATGTATTTTATTATAAAAAAAATGTGTCATCCTCCCGTTAGCAGGGGTTAATAGTAAAGGGAGTGGAGACCAATAGCAAATCCCTTGTTTATTCGGCATACATATCATCGGGGGCTAGCCACCGAGTGCAGTGCAACCATCGGAGAATAATGGCTGAGACAGATTCGTCGTCCTCTTCAGATGGAGAACCCTCGCAATCGCTGGCGTCGATTGCCGAGAATCTTCAGCTTTCTGCCATTCAATCTGCTCGAACTGTGCAACATAGCTCTTCAACTCATTTCCGTGCCTTTCAGGTTTCCCCATCATCTTCTCTTGATCTTGTATATTATTTGCGTTATACGGAATGTAAGATAATATCCCCCTATTTGCTGGATTTATGTTTTAGTTGGTCAGAACTGAGAAGGTGAATGCGGAAATGGGGATTTCCATTCCTCTGTAATATTTAGGTGAAAAAAATAATCTATGAAGATTTCATGGATTTTCATAATTAATTTTATAAGTTTCTTTTTTCTTTGTCGGGGGTGTAATGGCCCTTGAATTGTTTGTAGTTCTGCCACTGCTCCATTCTATGATACTAATACTTTTTTTATTGGGAAATGTTAGTTGTTAGTTTTTTTGTTTGTGGGGAACTCAAACCCACGATCTTCCCCTCCTTCCTTCTCCTTTCTTCACTAAGTCAACCTTATAACTCCATATGATACTAACACTATATCTAACACCCTTATTCAAACAATGAATGTGGATAAATTGTTTGCTTGCCATTGAATGACAAGCTCATGCTTAATGTCTTGCTGAACAAGTGTGAGAAAATAGTGTATGTAGTGCACCAATCAAGCTTCCATGGTCGTAGCAGTGGAGCTGTTGAATTTAGAGAGGGGGGGGGGGGGGGGGTTAGAAGAAGATGGAAGAGAATATGTTAGTGAGAATTTAGAGATAATGTAGTAGTGTACTATGAAGCATGGACTTTGACACAGACACCGGATAGGACACGGACACAAACACTTCGATACGGCTAATGTCTAAAATTTAGGACATAGGGACACTGCATACACACACAAATATAGAGACTCTAATGAAATGAACCATGAATAACATATAACAAAATATCTAAATTGATGGTATATTCAACTTTTTAAACCAACCTTCTATGTTTTTTCAAGTGTATGAGTTGTGTAAAGGTGACAACTTAAGTGTTCAAGCCAACAAAAATAGTTTTTTTTAAATTAGACACCTAATAAGAAGTGTCGAACAAGTGTCAGGGTATGTCGGTCAAAAACGTGTTCGACACGGCAAACAAGAGAGGTGTCCGTGCTTCATAGATAGTGTACAGGTTTTGGATATCATACATACATATCATTGATGTTGCATCCACTTCTATATTGCCCCTCTACTAGTGCCAAAACACACCACTTTTACCATCTCTATCATTGTATCTGCTACTGCTAATCCTAATTTATCATTACCAGCAGCAGCGTAGTAACCTTTGCCACTGACAGCATCAACCCAGCTTCTCATGTTTGTTGTCACAACCATCACTATTATTTTTACTATGATGGTTATCGTTTTGTGAACTGCCACCTTATCTTATCTCTGTGTCCATAGTAAAATATTAGTTTATTTATGTCTACTTAATTTTAAAATTATAGCAACTATAATATTGAATTGTTTTTTAAAATGTCTAGATTATTCACTCAAACATTAGAATTACATTTATAAATTCATTTCCTGATTCTTTGTATAGTCACACAAAATGTTTTTTTGAAGCTCTGAACTAATTTAAAGCTCTAATAACTTGTTATCATATGATTTAACCTGCTAAACCAGTTTAAAGTAATGAAGCATGATTTTTTTTTTTTTTTATATGTAAGGCCTGCATTAACAATATATAAGAAAATAGTAAACAAAGTCAAATAATTTTAAAGATCAAATCTAATTTATTTTCATTATATTTTTGAAGTGAAGGCTCTATTTTGCATTTCTTTATTTTCTTTTATAAGAGGTTGGTGGGGTATTTTTATATGCTTTCCTACTCTTGTTTATAGAAAATAACCATTCTTCTAATGCCATAGCATCTTTTCCCATTCTCTGATTTTTTTTTCCATGTTCAATCTTACATGAATTTGAAAAATTCCTGACCATGTGTAATCCCTTTTTTATCCCTCGATAAAATATGAATGGCTCCAAAACTCATCTGGTTATGCATGAATCTTTTGCAGAATTTTTTACCAGAAGCAGTATCACAGTATAGAACATATGAAGATGCTTTCGTCAATAAAGTTAAAGGTGATTATAAATTGATAGTATTGATCTTGTGAGTGTTGGTTGTGTCCTTCAACTTTTATGATTTTTTTGTTGGTTTAGTATAAAGGTTTTGGCAAAAGTAAGACAAATTTTTATGGCAGTGTGTAATTTATGTGATAATGTAAAAAAATTGATAGGAAATGCTTGCATTTCTTCAGATTGCTCTTTGTACCTATACTTGTTATGTCGTAGGATTATGTTTATGGCTTGTATTTGGTGTTCAATTCATAATTGTTTCTTCAAAGATTTTCACTTACTGATTTGCAGAAAGATCTTTCTATATTTGATTAGCCTTTTAATGATTTTATTTTATTTAGTTTTTTTCCTGTTTGTTAGGATATTTTTCTTACCCTAGTAGTAAAGGACTCTCAAGTTTCTTCTAGCATTCAGAGGAATGAGCAGATCTTACTAAATTTTAATTTTCCATAAGTAATGAACGTTATCAATCTTATTTTAAAATTCTTTTTTCTTAGAACTTAGATGAATTAACACACTGAATGTTATCAAGCCTCAAACAAGTTCGTGACCATAGAAACAGCAGAGTTGTTTCTGCTTTCTGGTGAATGGTAATCTTTTATATATAGCACCGGTTTATATTTTACCCTTTTGCAGATGGACTGATGATTGCAAAGGAGAATCCAGCTTTAAGTGCTGGTGTAGCTATTTCTGCTGCCCTTCTGGCTATGCGAGGTAATTTTCTCCCCCCTATCATTTGCACATACAAGTAGCAGCTCAGCTTTTCTTAAAGGTTCAAATCAATATTTCTCTATCTTAAATTCTCTTGTGATAGGCAATTTAGTTTTAAATATATTATCATAATTCAAGTTATTATATTCAATATAGTGGCCAAACCTGGGAAACTAATGCAGGATCACTGCTCTTTTCTTTGTGTATTCTGAGTTATTTCCTTGTTTTCCTTTTGGTTTTGTTTTTAATGTAGTTTCCATTGTACTAACTAGTCACATGGCTAGCATTTGACCTTTTAATGACTGGAAAGCTGGGTTTAGATGTGACATACATAATTTGGCTTGGACTTGGTAATATACAATTAACCTGATATAAATAGCCCTTGGGACTTTGCATTTCCTTTATCCAACTTTTAACTGTAATTCTGTTACGAAGCTGCTATTTTCTACTTTCCTTGTATCAAGTGTTACTAAAGCCATGGTGAGGCTTAGAGTAGAATTGGAATTGTCTTGACATATGCTTGAAGATTTGTCATGTGTAACACATGCTTCACAGTGAAAGGCATCATGTTCCAGCACGGAAAATAAACAAGGCACTTGTAGGCATTCTGGAAAGTAGTCTAAAGCAAAACATCATTGTATAAGGGACTTCTCCACCAATTTATAATATCTTATGAATCATAGATACTCAAAAGGCACCTGATTTACCACATGAAGACTTCAATGAATAAATTGTTTTTTAGTTGGTACAATCAAGAAATCACCAAACAAATGGAAGAAGATATGCCAAATCAAAGATAAAAAAATATTCACAATATATTCCAGAAAACTTTCCTCTTGAAATTTCAATATTATAATACCAAGTTTTAGACACCTGAGCTTTTAGAATTTTCAGTATTAGAAAATATTGATTTATTGAGTCAGATATCAATCTATTAATTTTTTTTTAAACAGCTAATTAATTCTATTGATAAAAAAAAGAGGTACAAGAAGAGGATATAAGGTACCAGGGGTACCTATCCCAGGGAAAATAAACAGAAATGAAAATTGTATCCTCTTCCCTACCACCCAACGAAAATCAACTCCACCCCCCTATAGAAGTGACCATACAAACAAAAAGCAATTGATGAAGAATAGTAGTTGAGCACGAGCCTGCAATATCAAAGTCCTAAAAAAAATCCCCCATGCTAGACCAACTGTGATTAGTTTCCTTGATAGCATCCAGCAAGGTCACGAATCACTTCAGATTTGCTATGCACCTCTTAATATTTGATGTCCACTGCACATAAGAGTAAGAGAAGCCTTTGTTTATCCCTTCATCCATGACCATGACCAGAATGAAATATTCTCCAAAAGGGTTGATAGCTCAAAGGATCCTCCCTTAAAGATACAATTATTTCTGCATGTCCAAATGTTCCAAACTATGGAGCACTAGACTGTTCTCCCAGCTTCCTTCATCCTTCTCGAACCATTCAGCACCACATGTTGTAAAAGGCATGATTGGGGTTCCCAGGGTAAAACAGTTGTAGTGTCAATCCAACTATAACAAACATCCCAAATACTTCTCATAACAGGTCAGGAAAAGAATAAATGCATAACACTTTACGGTGCTAGTGGAAGGGATCTTAAAGCTCATATTTGGATGTCGAGCCACAAAATAATTTTAAGGTTTTAAAATATTCAAAATTTCAAAATATCTTTGAATATGGAGTGGAAGATTTCAAGACCGAGCTAAAAATTGAAGTGAAGGGGAACTGATGTAAGACAATAGAGGTCAATTATAAGACCCAAGAAAACTGTAGAAGAAACCATTAAAAAATAACTTTGCTTGAACTGTTTTTTGATATAGCCCAATGGCATTGATTGATCTGTGTAGCTGAACCATATAGCAAGGTCAAGGTATAACGTATGTGTTTTTGTTTCATATCTTCCTTGGAAAATGTGATCTATCATTATGACTCTTCTGTACTATATTGCTTGTGATTGAAACCAGTTTTTTCCATGCCATTTTATGTATCTCAGGTCTCTACTGAGTTTGCATTTGTTTTAAACTGAAGCATATTTTGGTTTTGCAGCTCCAAGAAGGTTTCTGTTTCGTCATACATTGGGTCGATTCCAAAGTGAGGAGGTATTACTCAGTTGAACAATCAAGATGCATCCCTTATCTATGTTCTTATGTACTGCTCCTCTCTATTTGTGATGCATAACCTGCTCTTATTTTGTAACTTGATTTCTTAAGATCTTTCCTTTTTACATGAATGTTTATGAAGGCGCGATATGCTAGAACTGAGAAGAATGTAAAGGACTTGAACCTTTCAGTGGATTTACTGAAGAAGGAGAGTGCAAAATTGCTTCAAAGGACAGCTCTTGCTGAGAAGGAAATGAAATATGGGCATACCGAACTAGTGTATGTATTATCTGTTAAAGGATGTGACTTATTTGATTAACTGCTTAAGTATGCCTTAAGTTTATTAATTCCAATAAATGATTAAATGCATAGGAGCGCTGGAACCCAATTTCAACAGCTGGCAAAATCAGCATACAAGGTTGAAACCCGAGCTGCTGGTATGCTATCTTTCTTTCTTTTTCTTTTAAGTAAACTTGTGATAAAATATTGAATTTAATTGTAATATATACTGATAATATAAAAAGTTTTTTTATAGTGTCATCCGATCATGGATCAATGTATAATTGAAATTGTTGACTTTTGTAAATATTGAATTTAATTGTTGACTTCCTTATTTGCTTTGGGTATTATTTGTGATATATATTATGACCTTAGAATTTACCCTCATTTTATCATCCTTCAGATTTGCTTGACAAGCTGCGGTATATACCTAGTCGTGAAGCTCTGGCACTTCGAGCTGAGGCAAGCCAACTTTGTCTTATTGTGTGTTTCCCAAAAGTTCAGTAATGTTCATTTCTCATTATTTTTCTCTCTTCCTCAAACACTCAGGTTGCTTCCATGGCTTCAAATCTGAAGCGCCAGAGATCTTCGCTGAACAAACGGATAATGAAGATCAACGAGTTAGGGGTTCCTGTGTGATTGAATTAATGGACAAGTTGTGGACCTTCTCTTGATGCACCCCCAGTTTTCCTGAATAAATTCTCCTGTTAAAGTAGATAGCTCTACGTATAATGCAGACCCATGTCCCGGGGTATCTTTTTTTGTTTTCAAATGCTCAGTCTCTTTCATGCAATATACATTTTTATTTATATATAACTTTCACGCAATATACTATTTTTAACAAAAAATCTACTTATGTATTACTTTACATTGATTTTTGATAGGGATGGCAAAACGGGCTTGGCCCGCCGGGCCGGCCCGCTTAGCCCGCAAAAAAACGCGGGCTGGGTTGATAATTTCAACCCGCAAATCAAAAGCGGGCCGGGCTGGCCCGCCCCGCAAAATTGCGGGCCAAACGTGGGTTGGGGCGGGCCAGCCCGCCGGGCCTATATTATTTAAATATTAAATATTAAAATTAAATAAATATATTTAACATGTTTTGAAATAGGTATATTCTTTAAATTTATACTCTTTTGCACTCTCATAATTAACTTCTAAGTTTTAATATTAAAATGATTATGATAATGATACTTTCAAATAGTCTTTTATTACTAGCATATTACACATTTGGACCGTTTATAACCGTAAATTTCATTTACAAATGGTATAATTTTGTGAATTATCACATGACATCATTTATTTAACATTGATTTTAAATTATTTATTTTTATTTAACTTTGTGTTTTTTTAATTATCATATTTATATTTTTTTATAATTTTTTTGCATTTTATTTTTAAATTGATTTTTTTTATTAATTTTTTTGCGGGCTGGCCCGCTAGCCCGCTGGCCCGCATTAAAGCGGGGCGGGCTAGCATTTGTAACCCACTTTTCAAAAGCGGGCCGGGCCAGCCCGTCCCGCATTTTTCGCGGGCCGGGCCGGCCCGCCTCGTTTTTTTGCGGGCCGGTCTGTTTGCCATCCCTAATTTTTGAAATCCCCCCCTAAAAACATAGGTGTCATAAAAATGGATTTGCAAAGAATATCCTAATTTTGTTTTTGTCCTGTCTTATAAACACTTTTAAATTTAAATTCAAATGATGAGATAATTTTGAAAAGGTGGGTAAAAGGAGACAACGACCAAAGTACCCCAAACCAAAAAAAAATTTGCGTATAATAATAGGTAGTTCGCTAAAGGGAATAGAGAATTACGTATAATAATAAATAACAAATAACTATTCTCACTTTCCCATAAATAACTGTTCCCACTTTCTCATAACTGCTTCCACTTTCCGATAATGTATCTTATCTCTTTGTTTTTGTAAATTTTTTCAATTAAATTGGATGGTAAGGGACAGATTTTTTATTTAAAATAATTAAAAAAAAACTGTATTGTTTATAAAACTAATTTAGTTAATAGAAATAATTTTCAACTAAATAAAAAATATTTGAAAATTAAAAAAAAGTAAAAATTTTTATTTAAAATTGATCTATTTCTTATAATCAATTTAAAACTGATTCAAAATATCGATTTTTATTCAAAATAATTTTTTAAAAATTGTATTATTATACAAAACTAATTTAGTTAATAGAACTAATTTTCAACTAAATAAAAAAATATTTAAAAATAAAAAACAATTAGAAAATCTATTTAAAATGATTCTAATTCTCGTAATAAATTTAAAACTTATTCAAGATATTTCAATTTTAAATCAACAATTATTTGAAAAAAAAATAAGTGAAACAATTTGAAAAGCAGTTGGTTTGATTTTTTTATCATATTTTTTTCAAATAACTTTTTATTTAGTTGAAAATTAATTCTATTAACTAAATTAATTTTGTAAAACAACACATTTTCTTTTAAAATTGTTTTGAATAAAAATATGTTGGTTACCATTCAATTTAGTTTAAAAAGATATGCAAAAATAAAGGGATGACATATATTATGGAAAAGTGGAGACAGTTATTTATTGAAAGGTGAGTTATTTATTTATTATACTTAGTTCGCTACGCCCTCTAACGAACTACTCTTTCTCTCTCTGCCATGTCAGCATACCGTTACATAATTCGCTACACAGAGTAGCGAATTATGCGTTGCATAGTTCGCTAGGAGGTCTAGCGAAATATGACGCGTGGTATGTTTTGGTCGCGTGGCATTTAGGCAAATTTTTTTTTTCGGGGTACTTTGGTCGTTGTCTCTGGGTAAAAGGGCATAAACTTTTGATTAGAATCAATCTCGGCCAGTGCACATATATATTCATTATGTTGGACGAAAGAAACTTTAGTATTAAGTGTAAATCAGAGTTTAAGTTTTTTATATTCATTTGGATGATAAAAAGGTCTAATGCATTAGATGCTAGTTTTTGTTAAGACTTTTGGACCCATGTTCTTTTATAGCATGTTGGACGTTAAATTTTTGGGGTGAGCTACATACACAATTACTTTTTTTAATACACCATTCATGAACAGTGCATTTTCAAAATTACCCTTCGTTTTTTTAGCGCTTTTATACACGGATTCGTCAATTCGTAAGATTTTTTTTACATGTACGGATTGGGCAATCCGTAAGCCCAATCCGTAAGTTTTTTTTTTTTTTTGGAAAGTTAAAATATATTTTCGAAAATAATGGTGTGTGCAGGTATCCAACTTGTGACCTTTAAGTTATAAATACGATCCTCTAACCAACTGAGCTAATAGACCAATTATGTTAAAAATTAATCGATGTTGATATATATATATATATATCACTAAATTTATTTAATTTAAAATAATTTATTATGTTAAAAATATATGTGTATTAAATATACATTGAAAAATTTAGTGTTATATGTAAAATTTAACATATATTTTTTTAAATATATTTTTGATTTCTACAAATTTTGTAAATTTCACTTTTAATTCTTAAACAATTTTTTTAATATTTTTTATCCTTATTTTTGTAGCTAACAATTTATTTCATATCATTAACTAATTTCACAGATATGTAAATTATATGTTAAATTTTACTTATAATTTACAGATATGTATGCATGCATTAATTCAACATGTAATTTTAACATATAATGTTATTATAAAATTTAACATAATAAATTATTTTAAATTAAAAAATAATAAATTAATAGCTCAATTATATTAAAAAATAATTAATGTTGATAATATAACACTAAATTTTTTAAATGATATATTTAACATATAATTTACATATATATGAAATTAGTTAATGATATGAAATAAATTGTTAGCTACAAAAATAAGGATTAAAAACATTAAAAAAATTGTTCAAGAATTAAAAGTGAAATTTACAAAAAGTGTAGAAATAAAAAACATATTTAAAAATATGTTAAATTTACATATAACACTAAATTTTTCAATGTATATTTAATACACATATATTTTTAACATAATAAATTATTTTAAATTAAATAAATTTAGTGATATATATATATTAACATCGATTAATTTTTAACATAATTGGTCTATTAGCTCAGTTAGTTAGAGCATCGTATTAATAATTTAAAGGTCACAAGTTCGATATTGCGGATTGCCCAATCCGTATATAAAAAAAAACAAACGGATTGGGCTTACGGATTGCCCAATCCGACATGTAAAAAAAAATTCTTACGGATTGACGAATGCGTAAGTATAAGTAATACGGATCCGTGTATAAAAGCGCTAAAAAATGAAGGGTAATTTTAGAAACACACTGTTCATGAATGATGTATAAGAAAAAATAATGGTGTATGTAGTTCATCCCGTTAGTGGACAATGGTCTTGCTCTAGGCTTGAATGCGGACTAGACCCATTTTTGTTTAATTCTTTAGAATGTGAACTAGTTTATTAGGTTGCAGCTTAAGGGGGGAAAATAAGGGTGTTTTGTCCATTGTAAAGACTTGAAACTCTTTGTATTAGTTTTTTGAAAAAAGAGAGAGAAATATAAAAAATTGACAATAGACTAGTGATTGGATTGAAACTACACAATTCAAAAATATCAAATATAAAAAATGGTAAAAAAATTAGAGAACCAAAACTATAATATCACAAAACTATAGAAATCAAAAAGCGATCTGAAGCCTTATTATTTTTTTCAATCAATTGTCAATAGTTATATTAAAACTATCCTGCCATTGTTACATGTTGGCTAGACAGTTTTTCAATATATTTTTTATTCACTTGGTTGCTATTTTTTTTCGATTTGTATTTCTTAAAAAAATCGTGTATTGCATGAAGGCGGATGTTAGTATATTATATGACTTTAGTCAGCTGATTAAGGGTAAATTATTTGTCATACTCGAATATTTATAAAGTTTTTTTTTTTTTTTTTACTATCAACGATTAACATCGAATTAAAATTTGTGACTATTTCATGTATTATGTTGGTCTTTTAAAATTACTTGAAATTAAAAATATTTAAGTAGATGATATATTTTAAATTGAATATATATATATATATATATATAATTTGATAACATACATCTACTTAATGAGTATTTTTTTTGAAATTACATTCAGATAATCTTGCTTACTTATGAAAAAAAATAAGTGATTATAGATTAGTAAATGATTGTAGGAGTTGTTAAGTGTGATTATTTCTT
>PYAF01000125.1:885874-906666 GCA_007407185.1 Glycine tomentella | reverse complement strand
ATTTATTATCTATCATAATAATTTTTTGATGTGATTAAATAAAATAATAGATTAACTTAAATTTAATATCCCTATCTTTTGTTTGTGTTTATAAATGTTATATAATTATTTCACTATGATTTAGTGGTGAAAAATTTATAATTCACCGTCACTATTTATATATATAAAAATCATATAACTTCCTTTTATATTTATTAAAGAATATTAGAAAAAGTGTGTTATAAAAAAATAGTATTTATTAAATATATTTTTTTAACCGTAAGAATGAAAACAAGTACCCACATTTTAATTCACACACTTTATTCAACATTATATAAGCACGTTTTTCTAAGTGGACATATTATTTGTTTGTTTGGAAACAAAAGTGTACATGTTTTTGGTAGGGTTTCTAAGTGGATAGTATAATTGAGCCTTTTAATTAATTAAACTACCTCTCACCCACACACACACGTCACACGTCCGTTTATTTCATTTATAAAATTCCCTTTTTTCTCTCTTTATATTTTTTTTCTTTGACTTTTTGGCTAATAAATTTGATGAATTTATGATGAGAAACATGCAAATAATTTACCAATCGCTACTAATTGACTCGTGCGGTGAAAAGATCCCATCAGAATGGATCTGGGAAACCAGAGAACAAGAAGAAGAGCCTTCTTCGTTTAACCACCACATCGGAGAAACACAAACACACACGCGCGCACACACGTGCGTGCTGCACACTCTCCAGTCTCACACACATGTGTCCGTTGCTGCTGTAACCGTCGACGAAGAAGAAGAAAGAAATAAACCGTTTAAAGTAAAGCAAAATTCGCAAACCAAACAAACCCTTATGCGCGTTTACTAGTGAGTGACGACTCAGATCTGTTGCGGGGTTATCGAAATTGGTTATTGGCGGAGGGAGATGGAGGGGAACTCCGGTGGAGGAGGCGGCGGTGGCGGTGGAAACGACGTGGAATTGCTCTGCAAGACGCTGCAGGTGGAGCACAAGCTCTTCTACTTCGATCTGAAGGAGAATCCTCGCGGCCGCTACCTTAAGATTTCCGAGAAGACCTCCGCCACCAGGTCCACCATCATCGTCCCCTTCTCTGGCATTTCCTGGTTCCTCGATCTCTTTAATTACTACGTCAATTCCGACGATCAGGACCTCTTTAGCAAGGAATTGCAGCTCGACACCAAGGTAAGAACCCTAATTTGACTCTCTCTTTTTTCGCTCCCTCGCATTTGTTTGATTTGATTTTTTTTTTTCTTTCTCTTTTCAGGTTTTCTATTTTGACATTGGCGAGAATCGGAGGGGCCGTTTTTTGAAGGTACTTGACTTGATTCTCTTCTTTCTCGCTTTCTCATATGCTCGAATTTTAATTGAAAATGTTAAATTTACACCTTTTGTTTCTCTTAAGCTCGAATTTTAATTAGAAGGAAGATAAGAATACAAGGGGGAAAAAAATCCATTAATTTAGATTTATTCCTGAAGTATCACTCACTCTCTCATAAATAGTGCTTAAACTAATGAAATTATATAAGTATCTATTAATTTAGTCCCTGGGTTGATATGTTTTACTGATATTAAGGGACTAATTTGAAGAATTTTCCGTTACTTGAGGGGATATGTAGCATGATTTGTAATACAATAGGGACTACTTATATGTTTTCATTAGTTCAAAACTAATTAGGAGGGAGAGTTATACTTCTGACACCAAATTGATGGTTTATTCAGAGAAAGTGAATGAAGAGAGAGAAACTGATAGATATGTGTATAAGTGAAAGGAAGATAGAAATAGAGGGGTAGATTAACTGAAAGAGAAAAGCTGATAAATGTGACAAATGATGAGGTGGAAAATGAAAACAGAGATAGAAAGAAAAAATGGGGTGGAAGTGAGATGTAAAAGAAGTGGAGTTTGTGATAATTATAACCCAATTTTAATTGCCTGTGTTTGTTTTGATAGGTATAGGTTAAGCTTTTAAGTGAATTGTATAACATTTTTGGTAAAAAATGGTTAATAGGAGTGTGTTGGCTGTCAAAATAATGGTTCCTTCTTGGAATGCTTTACTCGTCAATGAACTAGAATAGGGGTCTGTAAATAGTCTGAATTAAGGATAAGTTTTAATACGACTTTTTTTCTTGGTTTGTTTATATACTCTGTATGTAGAAGAACTTTTTCTAAATTGTCATTGAATGAAGGTCAAAATATCTAGGCATATATGTGCTTTCGTGAGAAATAAGGAAATTTAATGGTGACAATGAAGCTGTTAATTAACCCAATCTGTCATCTCATGTACGAAAGAGGTAGAAAATGAGGAATGCTACCTGAGGAAGAGCTGAGAGGAGTGCGTAATAGGTTGGGGCATTACGCACTCCTCTCAAAAAGTAGGGTTTTGAATGAGGTTTTGTTATAAAAAAATAGAAAAGGGAAACATTTTTTAATTTGGTTTCTGTGGTAAAGGCTGGGCATCTTATAAGACATTCCTATTCTTGTTGCTATCAAAGACAGAGTCAAAAAAGATAACACCAAAGGTATGTTTTAAATTATAAAATATTACATGTAATGGATGATTAATCTCCTCAAACGTCCAAACCAATGACCCAGTTTTCCACTTGTCCATCTTCTCAAACCCCCTTTCATCTGGTCATCCCTTTCATTTGTCTTCCCTACTGCTCCTGCAAAGTGCAAAGCACCTTAATATTCAGATGCTGCAGAAAGTTTTCCTGTCAATCACAAATCTCCTGCCAAAATCAAATCTTATCAAATCTTAAGTGAAGCTTGAATCACTGGCAGGTGTGGCAGCATGGAAACTCAGGGACAAACAACCTGCTAAAGAGAGGAAATCTGATGGTTCCTTAAGTTGGAATGTTTCATCTTTAGCCATAGGTTCATCACTTCTACGAATTGCATAGGGAACTGGCAAGAACCAATTCACATAACTATGCATACCAACTTGTGGTTTTCAAGGGGGGAGGAGTGAATTATGTTTTTCTATCAAGGAAGAGCACATGTTTGGGTTGGATTATTCTTGGGGAAATATTTTTTTTTTTTCAAAAGCTCTTTTAGAATGCTGAAAAAATAAGTGTCCCCCCCCCCCCCCCCCCCTCCCTCCTCTCCCTCCAAAATAAGCTAAATCAAACGTGCACAGATGTCAACCTTTTTTTATCTTGTCTGTGTAAAATTTTCTGTATTCAGTATTTAAGGGGTATCCTATATGTCCTCTTATATTCTTATTGCCAAATTGTTGTTCATATTTAAGACCTGCCCTTGTGTAATTGACTAACTGAAGTGCCTACAATGTGAGTTTGACGGTAGGAAAGGTGTGAAAGGTGTTGAAGACCAGATAAAATTTGTATTGGAAGTTTTGGGATGTAAATATTGTTGGGAGCTGTCTGTTTTTACACGTCTGTTACAAAACACAAAAAGCTGTTTGGATTTTATGTATAACAGCATTTATTATTCACCAGAAACAGTTATACAAAAGCAAGATTTATAGTATGCATCGCTGTGGAACATGGGAACAACAGTAAACCAATCTGCACCGCTAAACAGTAGCTATGATGTCAAATACTATGTTCTGTAATTCCTTTATGGGTTTACTATCTTTTTAGTCCCTAAACTTTTTTGTGTTTTTGCTTTTAGTCCATATCTAAATTTTGACAAGTCAAAGTCCTTGAACTTTTTTTCTCCATTACCACTTTTAGTCCCTATTGTCAAGTAATAACGTTAATTGATAACATATATAAGAGCATGTAATAAGGGTGTATTTGTAAATGTGAGTCATCACATTAGAGAGTTAGTTATGACAGCTGTACTTCTTCTCTATATAAAGAGAACTTGTAATAGTTTGTTAGTGGGTTAATGAATTCTGTTTTCAATCCCCTCACTTTCTTTCCATTCATTTTATCTTAAGATGGTATCTAGAGCCATCGATTCAGAGGTTTTTCTCTGAATTTTTTTTCCATAACCGTAAGTCCTCTCTTCGTCTCGAACAAGGCTTTCTTCCTCTTCTTCAATGGCGAATTCTTCTTTGTCTTCTTTTCCGAATTCGATCATTGAGAAGCTTGATGGTTCCAATTATCTGCATTGGAAGCTGCGAGTAGAACCTGTGATCAAATCTCACAAGCTTCATCAGTTTGTGGTGAATCCACAAATTCCTCCGTCGCACTTTCTCTCCGACGACGATCGTGATGCACCGCGTCAATCCAGCGTATGATGCTTGGGAAGTTCAGGATCAAACGCTTCTCACCTGGCTTCAGTCCACTCTTTTGAAGTGTACTCTCTCTCGTGTTCTTGGCGCGAAACGTTTGTATGAAATCTTGGATACTGTTCATGAGTATTTTCAGCTGCAAACCAAGGTTCGAGCGCGCCAGCTTTGCACCAATCTGTGGTCTGTTCAGCTTGAAGGTAAATCGATGCGCGAGTATCTCACTCAGATCAAGGCGATTGCCGATGCGCTTGCCGGTGTTGGCTGTCCCGTGAAACATGAAGATTATGTTGATGCGCTACTTGTGAGTCTTCCTCAGGATTATGCACCTGTCATTGCAGTCCTTGAAGATCAGTTCAAAACTCCTACAGTGAATGAAATCGAGGCTGAGCTCCTGTCGTTCGAATCTCGCACAAATCGCTTCTGTCAACAGAGTTTTCCTACTGCAAATTATGCCTCCGCAATTCTTAATCCTATCTCGGTGGTTAATCTGGCTATCGCGGTGGTGTGAACTCATCTTCTACACTGGTCCTGGTGGTTCCGGTGATCGTGGAGGTGCTAGCGGCGGCCAGCGTGGAGGTTCTTCTGGTCGTGGCCGTGGAGGCGGTCGTTTTGCCAACTTTCAGTGTCAAATCTGCTTGCAGTTTGGTCACGTGGCCAACATGTGTCACTTTATGCTGATGATTCCTATCAGCCTCCTGATTCACTTGTCCTCTATGATCCTGCTACTCAGCAGCCTCTTTCATTCAGTCGTGGTTCGAACACTTGGATCAATCCCAATGCCAAATCTACTTCTCAGGATTCAGTCACTCCTAGTGCAATGCTTACTAACACCTCTGCTCCGGGAGCGACTGCTGAAGCCAATTCTACTTGGATTCCAGATACTTTCGTGCTCAAGGGATCTGGTTGTTATTTATTTAAGTCTCCTCTTAATTCTAAGTTTTCATTTGTCCTTAACAATTTGCTTCATGTGCCTTCCATTACCAAAAATCCTCAAGTGTTAGTCAATTTGCTAGGGATAATTATGTCTATTTTGAATTTCATCCTTACACTTGTGTTGTTAAATCTCAGGCGACACATGAACCTCTTATTCAGGGTACTGTTGGTGCTAATGGTCTCTATTCCTTCACTCATGTCAATCTTCATCCTTCATCTGCGTTGCTGTCCAGTTACAGCTCAATATCACCTAGTAGTTTGTCAAATAAGTCTTTGACAATTGACATCATCTCCTTGTGTACACACCATTAATAGTGATTCTTCTATTGTTCCTAGTACTAGCTGTATATGGCATACTAGGCTAGGTCATTCGAATTCATATGTACTTAAACTCATACTCAATCATTGTAATATTTATCCAATCAATGAAAATGTTCCTGACTTTTGTAACTCGTGTTGGAAAATCTCATCAGTTACCTTCTACAGCTTCTGATTCTGTCTATACTGCCCCCTTGCAACTTATTTTTACTGATTTGTGGGGTCCAGCTCATGTTACATCTTTGGTGCGTGTATTATGTTGCCTTTATTGATGCTTTTTCTCGATACACTTGGATTTATCCAATTAAGTCTAAATCTCAGACACTCTGTTTTTCAACATTTAAGTCCATGGCTGAACTTCAATTGAATGCTAAAATTAAAAATGTCCAATCTGATTTTTATTTTGGTGTTTGGGGGGGGGGGGGGGTGGAATACAGGTCCTTTACTTCCTTTTTAGCTAATCATGGCATTGTTCACCGGTTGATATGTCCTCACACACATCATCAAAATGGTGTGGTTGAACGCAAACATAGATACATAGTTGAGAACTTGGTCTAACCCGGCTGCATCATGCTTCTCTACACCTTACATTTTGGGATTTTGCTTTCCAAACAGCAGTCTATCAAGTGCTGCTTTGCAATTTACAGTTCCTTATACCATTCTTTTTGGTAAGGATCCTTACTACAAATTCTTATTTTGGTTGTGCCTGCTTTTCTTTTTTATACAACACTCACAAACTTGACTTTATATCCCAAGAATGTCTCTTCTTGCGATACTCTCACACTCATAAGGGGTATTAAATGCCTTTCTGCTTCTGGTAGGATTTTTATCTGAAAGGATGTGGTATTCAATGAGCTTAGATCCCCTTATTCTGATTTGTTTTATCAAAAACCAGTATCTTCCTCTTTTCTGTCACAATATTTTACATTGAATCCTGACCTTTCCCCCCCAGTCACTGATGCTCATTCTGCTCCTAACTCCACTGCACCTTCAGCAACATCTGCTGCTTCTGTGTCACAATCTGCATCAGGTTCTGCTCAGTCCAGGTCTGAGTCTTCAGTGTCTCATTCTCATCCTAAAGCATCTACCTCTCACAATGCTGTCACTTCAACTACTTCTGATTCTGATGCTAATCAGCACAGTTCTGCTGGTCCAGCCTCTTCTGTTGCTCCAACAGGATCTTCCTCTTCTAATTCTAGTTCTGGTCACGAAGAGTCACCCCCTAGGACAGTAAACAATCATCCCATGCAAACCAGGTCCAAGACTCCAAGTCTGGATTTCATAATCCTAGACTTCATCCCTCTCTTTTTTAGGCTCATTTAGAACCAAAATCAGTGAAGCATGCCCTTACTGACCCAAGTTGGCTTAGTGCCATGGAACAAGAATATCAAGCTCTTATGAAGAATCATACATGGGATTTAGTCCCCTTACCCTCTGATAGAAAGGCAGTGGGTTGCAAATGGGTGTTTTGAGTAAAAGAAAATGCTGATGGTTCTATCAATAAATATAAGGCTCGTTTGGTTGCTAAAGGTTTTCACCAAGTACATGGCTTTGACTTTCATGAAACATTTTCTCCAGTAGTGAAGGCTGTTACTATTTGCCTCATTCTTACACTTGCACTAACTAATGGTTGGGATCTCTTCCAATTGGATGTTAATAATGCCTTTTTGAATGGTATTCTGGATGAAACAGTCTGTATGGTTCAGCTCCCAGGTTTTGAGGACTCCAATGAACAGTTGGTGTGCAAACTAAACAAGGCTCTTTATGGTCTCAAGCAGGTGCCCAGGCAATGGTTTGATCGCCTTAAATCCACTCTCCTCAAGTTTGGGTTCACAGCAAGTACATGTGATCCCTCTCTTTTCGTTTACAAGCAACCACAGTACACTGTTTTTCTTTTAGTCTATGTGGATGACATCATCATCACTGGCAATTCTGTCTTGCTTATTCAGCAGCTTACCTAGCTAAACTCTCAGTTTGCACTTAAGCAATTTGGCCATTTAGATTACTTTTTGGGAATTGAAGTCAAATATTTACCTGATAAATCTATTCTTATGACTCAAGAGTAAGTATGTACGTGATCTCCTGCACAAGACTAAAATGGCAGAGGCACATCCTATCTCCTCACCTATGGTCTCCTCTTGCAAACTATCAAAATCAGGGAGTGATTTGGTTCAAGATCCTACTCTTTATAGATCAGCTGTGGGTGCTCTTCAGTATGCTACTTTGACTAGGCCAGAACTCAGTTATTCTGTTAACAAGGTGTGTCAGTCACAACCCTTGGAGTCTCATTGGACTGCTGTCAAACGGATACTCCGTTACCTTGAGGGCACTATTTCTCATGGACTTCATTTAAAACCTGCTGTCTCCTCCCAGCCTCTCTCTTACTGTCTTGTGTGATGCTGACTGGGCTTCAGATGTTGATGATCGAAGGTATACCTTGGGCTCAGCTATTTTTCTTGGCCCCAATCTGATTTCCTGGTGGTCTCACAAGCCGCAGGTTACTGCTCAGTCTAGTACAGAGGCAGAGTATAGAAGTATTGCTCAGACTTCCGCCAAACTTACTTGGATTCAGGCTCTTTTAATGGAACTTCAGATTCCTTTCACTCCTCCGGTTATATTGTGTGACAATAAGAGTGCTGTTGCCATTGCACACAACCCAGTTTTCCACAGCAGAACAAAGCATATGGAAATTGATGTCTTCTTTGTGCACGAGATGTTGTTCAAGCAACTTCAGATCTTCATATCCCTGCCCTTGATCAGTGGGCTGACATTTTGACTAAGCCTCTCTCTTCCGCTCGCTTTACTTTTCTGAAGTCCAAACTCACGGTGAAAGGTTTTTCTTCTAAAAAACCTTCCGCATGAGTTTGAGGGGGCAGAGTATTAATAAGGGTGTACTTGTAAATGTGAGTCATCACATTAGAGAGTTAGTTATGACAGCTGTACCTCTTCCCTATATAAAGAGAACTTGTAATAATTTGTTAGTGGGTTAATGAATTCTGTTTTCAATCCCCTCACTTTTCTTTCCATTCGTTTTATCTAAGAGCATAACATTGATGTTGACAGCCCAGTGACTTGTCATGTGATCATCAAGAAGTCTAATGGGATAATGACGAGTATTTTTTTAGTAAACTATGTTTTTAATCCCTCATCAATTAGTTTGATGTCATCAATTGTTCTAAGCAGATGATTGATTAAAAGCATAGTTTACCCAAAAAAGGTGCACGTGGTTGCCCATTCAAACTCCTTGATGACGTGACAAGTCATTAGACTACCAACATCGTTGTTGCATAATCAGTTAACATTGTTACTTGACAATAAAGACTGAAAGTGATAACAGAGAAAAATTCTAGGACTTTGACGGGTCAAAATTTAGATTAAGGATTAAAATCATAAATCTAAAATGTTTAGAGACCAAAAGACTATAAATCCTTCTTCCTTTATCTTCAGTAAGCATTTGAATTTGGCAAAAGTAGATCCTTAAGTAAAATCTGCACAAATAATGTTTTAATGAAATTGCATGAAGTCCCTCATGAAAAACTGTTACCCTGTTTTCCACCATTTTGGGCATCCATATTTACATTTTTTTTTTAATTTCTTTCTTATGAAGAATATTTTCCATATGTTTATTTTGTGTCAAGAATATGATTCTTATTTATTATTATGAAGGTGTCTGAAGCTTCTGTCAGCAGAAACCGTAGCACTATAATTGTTCCGGCTGGAAGCTCCAGGGATGAAGGATGGGCAGCATTCAGGAACATTTTGGCAGAGATCAATGAAGCCTCAAGGCTTTTCATTCTGCCCAATCAGGTTTTCTTCTTTTGAAACAGACATTTTTCTTCCTGCTTAGCCACAAGAATTGTCAAAGTTGTCGCTTTTTTTTTTTGTTTCATCTTATTTGCTTTTTTGCATTCCGCAATAGCAAAATTCTGAATCCTCAGAGCGTCTTGTTGGACTTTCGGATGATGTTGGTGCTGGCTTCATATCTGGTCATAGTACTCAACCTGCCACTTCTTCTGAGTTGAATGTGGACAGGTCTGTTGATTTGCCGCCTCAAGATGAAATTGGGAACTTGGGGGTCTCAAAAGTGATCAGGGCCGATCAGAAAAGATTCTTCTTTGATCTTGGGAGCAATAATAGGGGTCATTTCTTAAGAATATCTGAGGTGTGCTGTCATTATCTCTTTGTCCTTTTTTCCTTTGTTATATATATTGTGGGAAGAGGAATTTCTGCTGTAAATTCTTGCTATCTAATTGCAGGTTGCGGGTTCTGATAGATCCTCCATCATTCTTCCCCTGTCAGGGCTCAAGCAGTTTCATGAGATTGTTGGTCACTTTGTCGAAATCACAAAGGACAGAATTGAGGGAATGGCGGTTGCTAATGTTCGCACAGTTGATCCCCCTCAAAGATGAATGCTAACTTGGGGTTCTGCGGCAATAATTAATCCCTCTGCCAAGGTTTCAATGGGATAAGAATGGGTGTTGTCTTCGAGTTTGATTTGTGTTATTTTATTTTATTTTTCCTCAGCCTCCTTTCTTCTTCTCATATTGTTCTTTCCATTAATGCTTTTGAAATAATGCAAACTCTGGTTGGTCAGCAGAATAATTTGAATATTGCTTGGCAAGGTTAATATGAATAGGAATAACGGAAGAAAAAAAGGATCAGAGACTTGTACTTGTTTGGATAATTTGGCACCGAAGCTACAATATGTAATAATGTTTGATTGTTTATTTTGCGTTCCTTCACAGATTTCACATGGATTTAAGTTCTCATGCCTACCATATGTTAGGTTGGTGACTTGACTATTTTGTAGGGTTTGATTTCCATCTAGCGGTGTTTTATCGTCATTTATCTGTTTCATCTGTATTAAACACGCCCTATGGAAGGGGGATGTGGGGAATGCTTTTAGGAATGAAATTAGTTGTAGTTGCCTGAAATATCTTGTTAGGACCATATCAATTTGTTCCGTGGAAGTGGAACGATTTGATTTAACATCGTTTGTTGAGTGTGTTGAAGATAGAACTATACTCTGGAAATTTTAGGTGATGCTTGATTTTTAGTGTTTTTTATTTTTTTTAAAAAAATAAAAATAAGGATAAAAATGTTAGTTTAAAATTAGAAAATATTTTTAAAAAAATATGTCTAAAACTAAAAACAACAAATTAACGTTTTTAGCATTTTTTAAAGAAATGAAAATGCAATATACCATAGAATATTTTTTCCCAATACTTGTCTTATAAATCTTGAAAAATTGAAAATGATAATAAAAATAGAAAAAAATAAATACCCAAACCAAACGTCACCTTAAATCTTAATTTTTTTCTAGCAAACATTAATATTTTCTTATTTTTACAAATTAAAACCATTGATTATATAAAAGGAACAACAAAACATGTATTAACAAGAATTAATGAATTATGATGATAAATAATTTAGAGTATTTTTGGATAGAAAATTTTAACTGAGAAAAGTAATTTATCAGAAAATTTAAAATTCTTTAATCTAAAATTTAGTGTTTGGATGTTTTTATAGGAAGAATTCAATTTTTTTGAATTTTAAAACAATTTTAAACATCTAAAAATGTGAGATTTCAATTTTCTTATAAAATGTGAGAAATTGAAATTCTCTTATTCTATAGACCTCAACCTCTTGCTCACAACCTTGTACCGCACCGCAACCTCTTGTTCGCAAACCTCACACTTGCTATGGTTCTCATCACGGAAGACGACAACTGCTGCACCAAGGCTGCCACCACATCACAGTTTCATATCCATGATAGGACGGTGACACATGATGGAGGATGCGGCGAAGGTGGTTCCAAATTTGGTGGATGCGGAATAACACTATGGCTGTTACGATTTCTTTACTGTTTACGATGGCCACGGAGGGACCTTGGTGGCCAATGCTAGTCGTGACAGACTGCACTTGTTGCTAGCGAAGGAAGTAGTGAGGGAGACCGCAATAGATAAAGGGATGTATTGGTGTTGAGTGATGTATTCCTGATTCATGAAGATGGACAAGGAAATTGGAGCTGGTGAGGAGCACGATGATGGAATAATTTAAATTGGTTTATTCAAACAAGAAAATTTAAAAATCCAAGAATTTTAATTGATGTATTTTAATTTTTCAAAAATTTTAAATTTTCTTAAATTTTAAAATATTCCGTCCAAACATACTCTTAGTGCTATGACAAAACAATTAACAAAAATAGTCCGTGGATGGCACGGGTACACCGAGTAATACATATAATCCCAAGGTTCCGGAAGTTGGTTTCCAACCCTTAAAGATTTATTTATATTTAGGGTACAAAATATGTCTAAGCCCAACTAAACTGAATAAGAAAAAAATGCAAAAGAGATTGGGATCGCACCATGGCTGTGAGGATTCCTATAACTTGGAAGTGGCACTCTATAACAACATTTTTTTTGTGTCCTTATGCTCACCTGCCCGTGGGTGTGGACTCTCTAGTTTTTCTTTTCTTCAATTGTCTCCAAAGTTCCATGCTTGTAGTCAAGCTTTTGTTGAAATCAAGCTCTAACAAGTTTCCTAATTTCTTTTCTTTATTGTAAACACTCAAAGTTTTTAAGCTTCAAGTTTTAATTATAAATTTCCCAACGAAGTAATGTCCTAAAATAAAAAGACAAATAACCCCTTTCATTTACCTTTCCCTTTTCTTCTTTCAATCATTGACATCCTTCATTCACTTTTCTCTCTATCACTCAGCATCCCCAAACTTTCAGCCTATCTCTAACTCAACAAACATCAATCTCTCTTCCTTCATTCGACTTTCTTGAGAATGAATAGTTCCTTAAATAAGAAATGATACTTAAACCTAATTCCCACATTAGATAGCTCCAATATAAACCAAGAAAGAGTTCAATTCTTAGAGAAAAGAACATCTAACTTGATCATGCTGGAGTTTCTGTAAAGAGCATAGACTTAATAAAATAAACTCTATTTTTTTCTCTTACTTTTAATCTTTTTAACAGGGATAAAAGTAAGAATGATAATTTTTTTTAGTAAAAGTAAGGATAAAAAAATTAAGGAACTAAAATAAATAAAAATAGTTTAGGGTCTAAAACGAAAATTCTAAAAAGTTTAAGGATTAAAAAAATGATAAATTCTAATCTAGATTATAAAATTAAAAACAATTGGATGTCAAAACTCGTAGTACATATTTTTTTTAATAGATATTATTTTGAGTTTGACATAGTTCGAATAGTAGGTGAATTTTAATATGAAGTTGTAAAACACTTTTGCACCGGTGAAAGTGTTAAAATTACCGTTAGCAGGGTTTTAAATCCGAAGAAAAAAGCAAAAAATAAATTAAATTTTTTTTTTTTTTTTAAATTTGAGTCATCTTTCTCTACAACGAGTCCTCTCCGCCACCCACTTCGAAGACCCGCCATCTCCCACTACTTTGCCTCCCATTCCCCTCACGTTGTTGGCCACTTTGTCCGCCACCTTTGTCGCCTCATCGCTGCCCATGACTCTGCCATCGTCGCCCCTTGCTCCTCCCTCGAGCTCCTCTCCGCACTCCAAGGATCCGACCCGAAACTCGTTCCCATCTTCATCAATGGACTCGACTTCCTCGCTCGCCACGATTTCTGCCAAAACAATGCCCTTCGCAACATTTCACTTCTTCTTCCACTCACACTCACCTTTGAGGCCAATGAGAAAGGTTAAACACTCATTTCTCAAAAATCCATATTTTCAACCCAAAACTTCACGAGATCTACCCAAATCAACAGATTGAAAATGCTCCTTCATGAGATCAGTACGAGAGCACACTCGTTGGCACGATGGATTTATTTAATTAAAAATTAATAAAAACATATAAAAAGAAGTTATAACAAAAACATATTACAATTTTTTCCAGTAGTAAGTAATACATCTCATCCGTTGAATTTTTTAATAATATATCCTACGATATATTATTTTGTCTCACGGGTGAGGAAGTAATTTATGACTTCATATTAGAATCGACCCAAATACAAACCAATTTTATGATTGAACCGATGTAATTCTACGATGAACCATTAGAATAGGTTGTTCACCTGTGAACCAGTGTTTTCAATAGCCAAATAGTGTTTTTAAATAGTTATATACCAATCTTACCCTCTTTCATAATCATTAGATATATAATTAAATAATTGGATGATTCAGATTATAAAATAGTAATCGAGTTAAAAAAATATATTAAAATGAAGTAGTTGAGCTAAAATATAGGGCAAATAGCTAATTTCGTTCTTGAATGTGTAGAGCACTGACAAATTCACCCCCAAAAGATGAAAATTCAAATTTTTGTCCCCGAAAGTAAAAAAAAAATGAGACAAATTCATTCATCTGTTAATTTCTGTTCGTTACCGTTAATTGAAAAAGCCTATGTGGCACATTCAAAAACGAATTTGTTAACGCTCTACACATTCAAGGACGAATTTATCAACGCTCTACCCAAAATATAATTTAATCTTCATCTTCTCCCTTTTTTAATCATTGCAAGCATAAAATTACAATAAACACTTAAAAATTAGGAAAACAAGCATGAGTTAGAACAAACATAATACGAAGCATAATATTGATTAATAAGCATAATTTTTCTGTTGCTATGAAATTTCTATTATAACAATATTAGGTAGTGAGAAATTCAAGTTCAGTCTCATTTTTTTTTGTAAGGATTAACTTAATGGTTGTACATTTTTGTTTGAGTTTCATATTTTGGGTAAAGTACTGTCACATTAGAAATTTCAAAGCTAAAATATGAGAAAATATTTTACCCAAAATATGATACTCAAACAAATTAAAATGCACAGTCATTAAGTTAATCCTTACAAAAAAAAATGAGACTCAACTGTCACTACCTCATGTTGTCATAATAGAAATTTCAAAGCAACAAACAAATTATACTTATTAATCAATATTATATTTATTATTATGTTCATTCAAACTTATGTTTGCTTTCCTTTTTTTAAGTGTTTATTGTAATGTTATGCTTGCAACGATTAAAAAAAGGAAGAAGATGAATATTATATTATATTTTGGATAAAACGTTAACAAATTCGTCCTTGAATGTGTAGAGCGCTGACAAATTCGTCCCTGAATGTGTCACGTAGGTTCTTTCATTAACGATAACAGACAAAAGTTAATGGATGGATGAATTTTTCGCACTTTTTTCACTTTCGAGGTAAAAATTTGAATTTCCATCTTTCATGAACGAATTTGTCAATGCTCTACACATTTAGGGACGAAAATGGCTATTTATCCTAAAATATATATCAAAATAAAATTATCTGAGTAAATCATTTTAACCCTACCTTAAAATGTTCCTTCTAAAAAAACCCTAATTAAACTGGATTGTCACCTCCGTCATAGAGATAGAAAGGGGGAGGAGGACAACAAAATACACCACCGTTGTCACGGCTAAGCCATTTCAAATCACACGAACCAAGTCCACGATGCTCTCTCTATTTCTCGGCAAAATACACTTTTTTATACCAATATATTGTCATTTTTCTCTAAAAGAAAGTTTGTTCCACTTTAAATCAAGGATCTAGATTTTAAACAACTTAAATCAAGTACTTATTTAACACCTAACCAACAACTTACTCAAAATCTAATGAATCAAATTGGGAATTTTCCAAATTTTTACATGAACAAGGATGAACATGAATGTGCAGAATTCAGTGAAGTTCATTAACTAGAATAAAATTGAGAAACATTCATTCATTGAGGGTAGTGTTAGTAATGCATTTTCTTTTTGTATATGTTTGGGTGGGTGATGAGAAAACAGTTGCAGCTAGAGGAAGAGAATGAAGAGGCAACTTGATAGAGTGTATAGAGGAAAGATGATAAGATAATTGTTTTTTTTTTAAAAAAATATTATTTTTGGGTATAATAGACGTTTTATGCATTGACATTTAAAAATATTTTAGACTAAATTACACTTGCACTCCCTATATTTTTCAAACTTGCACTCGATATTTCTCTTTTTTGTACTCTACAAAAAACTCCTTAATTGTTTAGCTCACATTACACTCAAATCTACTCCCTCCTAAACACCGTTTAGTAATTTAACACAAAATAGACACATGGTAGCCACATGACTTTTAATAAAAATTTATATCTAAAATACCCTCATCTTCTTTCTCAAAATCACATCTTGGATTTTACACACTCACTCTTCTTCAACAACTCATTTTCACTTACCACCACCACCACCTCCTTCTCCTCCTCCCTCTCCCACGACAACATCATCTCTTCCTCTTCATCGTCGTCCTCGTCCACCAACATGACATCTGAGTGCACCCACTCTTGATAGAGCAACCACCACCACCGTAGCCGCCGCCATATCCACCTCCACCACCTCCTCGTTCCTCGTCGTAGCTTTGGCCACAATCACCACTGCATCTCGTCTTAGAATCTGTTTTAGTTTTTTTTTTTTTTTTTTTAAAGTACCTTCTAAGATGGTTAGGGGTTAAAACCATCTTAGAATTGAAACATTCTAAGACGGTTGGTCACGTAACCGTCTTAGAAAGTACTTTTTTTTTAAAAAAAAACATTTAAGACGGTCCGACAACCATCTTCGTATGTCTGACTTTCTAAGTCGCTCAATACAAAGATGGGTGGAGAACCGTCTTAGAAGGGGTTAAATAACCATCTTAAAAGCCTCTTTTTTAGTAGTGTAATAATGTTGTTGTGTTCACATTAGGATAAAATTATGTTCTTAGACGTTTTAGTTTCCTTGCTGGCAGTATCAGTTTTTATAGTAAGAGCAATTTAATTTAGTGGGATTTAGTTAAAATAAACAACTGTTGCACACTATGTTACATAGTTGAAGTTATTTACGTGAAAGAGAAAGATAATTGTTGTAAAAGCAAGTTACTTATATAAACAATTATCTTAGATTAAATAAATAATTCTTTTCAATATGTAGATTAAGCATAAGTAATTAATATGTTAAAATTAAAATTAAATAGTTTGAGTATTATTTGAGTTCAATTCTTGACAAAAAATAGTTACTGGTCAGATTTTACTTACATCTCGACATGAGTTTCGAATTAGTAAGAAATTATTTTTAATTAATAAAAAAATAATTTGTTATGCTCTAACTATTATACAGGTTGTTGAAGATGGTATGCATTATGTTTAGTATTTTTTCTTGTTCTCAAATACAGAATTTTTTTAAAAAGAAAAAAGAAAAAAAAATCGCGATCTATAGCTAGATGAGATAGATAGAGATGTGATGACATGAAATTCAGATAGTCTAATTTAATAAATACATTCTGTAATTTAATAAAAAAAAGGAAAGGTTACTCTTTCAATAATAATCAATATCTTCGTTTAAACATATATATTTGTTTTTACATTTTCATGTGATGTATTTTATTCATTTAATATTTACACTCTTGATCTATTTTATTCAATTGATATCTTAAATTAATTAAAGAGCTCGAGCAATAGAATAATAACCTTTGATTTTTTTATTAAAAAAAACGTTTGGCTTTACCATACCAATATCCGTTTTTAGGTCTCTTCTCGTTAATGTCAATTATATAATAAGGGCCGTAAGTGCTTAACCTGGAATCAAATTTATTTTCTGTCACATTGAAATATAAAGAATGAACAAGAAGATATTTGGAAATTAGAAAGGAAACAATTGCATATATATATATATATATATATATATGTGTGTGTGTGTGAGATATTGATATAGAAAATGAAATAGGAAACAATTGCATCAGTGACCACGCATCAAGACACATGAGAAAATTAAATAATTAATTAATTAATTAACCCTTGGTCTCAATCTCATGATGATGAACACTTTGGAGCTACGTCGAACTGCCGGTAGAGGTGGTGGCATAGGGGGCCTACGGGGTCCATGACCCGTTCTTCCAAGATTTTTAAACTCTCACAGTATTAGGAGATATTGGGCAAAAATTAAAAAATAATACAATTTAATTATTTAATTGGGAAAAGGGTGTAATTTCAGCAATATTTGGCAATTTGGGGTCACCAAACACGCCCTGCCTAGGCGTGTTTAAACACGCCCAAGCTAGGCGTGTTCAAACACGCCCTGGCAAGGCTTGTTTGGCCCCCTTTGCCTATATATACCCGCTGAAAGTGACATTTGAGGATTCGCGCCTTCTCTCTAGAATTAGCTCTGCCTTCTCTCTAGATTTTGGGTGCTGATTTGTCTGAAGCGAAGCCCTGCCGAATTTGAAGCGCTGTCAACTAGTAAGTCCATTTAACTGATTGTGCTTTGTATTTAGTTTGTTGTATTTTTAAATTAGAAAATTGTTAGGATCATATGAACTTGTTAGCGACATATATATTAGGTTAGTGAGTAGGGTTTTAGCTGTTCCAGTTTAGTTTAGGGTTTACGATGTGATTAAGGTTTAGGGTGTGGGCTAGTGATTAGGGTTACGTAATTCGGTTTAGGATTAGGGTTTATGATGTGAGTAGGGTTTAGGGTGTGGGCTAGTGATTAGGGTAACGTAATTGGATTTAGGATTAGGTTTACGATGTGATTAGGGTTTAGGGTGTGGGCTAGTGATTAGGGTTACTTAATTCGGGTTAGGATTAGGGTTTACGATGGGATTAGGGTTTAGGGGTGTGGGCTACTGATTAGGGTTACGTTATTCGGTTTAGGATTACATTGTTATTAGGGTTTATGGCCTGGGGGACATTGTTATTGGGGCTTATGTTGTGATTAGGGTTTAGGCCCTGAGGTAGTGATTATGATTATGGTGTATGTAAATCGGGTTTAGGGTTGATGGTTGACATGGTGATTAGGGTATATGGGTTGGGATACAAAGCTAGGGTTTGTGTGTGCCTGGTTATGGTTTAGGTGTGACGTGGTGATTAGAGTTGATGGATTTCAGTTAAGGTTAGGGGTTTATATTGTGATTAGGATTTATGCCGCTGGGAACAGACCTAGGGTTTAGGTTTTAGTTCTGATGTTCTGATTAGGATTTATGTCTTGGGTTACATACCTAGGGTGTATGGATTCCGGTTTAGGTGAAGGGTTGATGTTGTGATGAGGGTTTAGGGCTTGGGTTACATACGTTGGGTTTATGGAATTCGGTTTAGGGTTTAGGTCTGATGTTGTGATTAGGGTTTAGGTCGTTGGTTACTGACTTAGGGTTTACGGATTCCGATCTAGGTCTAATGTTGTCATTAGTGTATATGGCTTGGGTTACAGACCTATGGATGACAGATTTTGGTTTTGGGTTAGGTTTGATGTTGTTAGTAGGGTTTAGTTGTTCGGTTACAGAGAACACGGGGTATAGACTTAGTGTTACATACACTTCACTAATGTGGATTGTGGGTATAGAGTTAGGCTTTATGGGTGCCGGTTTAGGGTGCATTGCTTATGTTGCGATTAGGGTTTAGGCGCTGTGGTACATACACTTCACTAATATTGAGTAATTAGTTTTCCAATTCAAGTTTTGTCTTGGCAAACGCTTCTTTTTGAAATGACGAAGATGATTGCAACACGTTGTGATCAGGGTTTAGGTCGTCGATTACAGACTTAGGGGTTATGGATCCCGATTTAGGGTTTATGGCAATGAATAACCTAATGAGTGTTACATACACTTCACTAATATTGAGTAATTAGTTTTCCAATTCAAGTTTTGCCTTGGCAAACATATTGTATTGGTGGAAAAACTTTGTTTGGCACTATAGTTCAGGGTCAGGTTAAACCAAAAGACAGACAAATAATAACCGAAGAAGAACATGAACACAGATGACATAAACAATTATTGGAACAAGTAGGAATAGTTGTCTGTTTAGGAACAATTATTGGATTATAGGATGGGAAAACGCCTGTCATGATGACGGATAGAATGAACATGAGGTCTAGGGTGTTTAAAGCTTTGTATTGGATTACGGTTTAGTCTAAGGGCTTATGTTGTGTTAGTGTATTTGGTTTGGTTTAATGTATTTCATATATAAGAAAATTTTGTTGAATGATTTTGGTAATCCTTAATATTTGTTTACCGTGGTTTTAAATTTTTGTACATGAAGATACTGATTAGATGACTGATTCGTCCTCCACATCTTCATCACGGTCTGCATCCGATCATGAGGCTGAGCCCATGGATCCCATTGCCTATGTTGTCCCTACCCCATACAAGTGGGGCGTTCTGCGTAGGCGAATTCAGCGCACGCACGTTTCACAAGTTGTGTGGAACGGGTCCGTGCCACCTCGGGTATTGAAGACTCGACGTGGCAAACTGGGCGGTGGACCAGATGCGGACGATATACCCGATGTTGTTTCTGACATGTTACGCGAAGCTGGGTTTCTTCATGTCGCACGTATGCGACATATCCAGGTATGCAACCACGCAATTATGAAATGAGTGAACACTGGTTAATTTGAACAATGAAGCTGTTTAATAATTTTTATGTATTTCAGATGGATTCTGCGCTTATTAGTGCTCTGGTCGAACGATGGAGGCCAGAGACTCACACCTTCCACATGCCGCAGGGTGAGATGACCATCACGTTGCAAGACGTGGCTGGTATTCTGGGATTGCCCACGGAGGGCAATGTGGTTATTGGAGTGACGATTGACGAGTGGGCGACCGTCATTGAGGAGGTGTTTGGTCACGAACCTGAGGACCCCGAGCTGACAGGTGGATATTTGCGCCTGTCTTTCTTTGATAGACATTTTGCGCATTGGGGTGAGGTGGTTCCGGAAGCTGTTCATGTGACGCGGTTCACGAAGGCCCACATTGCACGACTTATCGTAGCATGGCTGCTGTGCGACCGATCTGGAGGTAGCATGGTCGCAGCACGATACATGTCGTTGCTTGCAGGGGATTTTTCGGACATCGGTCGATATAGCTGGGGCTCCGCTGTCCTTTCACATTTGTTTAGACAAATGTGTGAGTGCACAGATCCAGACAGGAGTGACATCGGTGGGTGTCATATGCTTCTCTAGGTGTGGGCGTGGCTCAGATTTCCACCAATTGCCCCAGCTATTCCGCTGCCCACACAGCTGGACTGGCATTTCGGACATCGGTATGTGTTATTATATGTTGTTCTTGTTTACAATTATAACAATGAAGTGTTATATTATATTAACATTACTTATTTTGAAATTAGCTTTAACGCTTTAGGTCGATTAAAACCGCATGAACTGGTCGTGTATAGGATGGCATTGGACTCGTTGACCCGAAACGAGGTACATATAGTAGTTTTTCAATTGCTGGACGTTTGCATCTGTGGAATATGCTGTGAACTAATAAAGTGTTATTTTGTTCTGTGCAGGTCGTTTGGCAACCATATGGGGACTACGACTTCCTTGGTGCTTCTGAGCATGAGCGACTGCTGTGGATGGCAAC
>PYAF01000125.1:844530-867231 GCA_007407185.1 Glycine tomentella | reverse complement strand
GATCTATGGTGGTAAGACCAGCGACCGAAGAGAAGATCACACCGACACGGGAGCAATTGGGGTGCTGTGTGTGCCGTGTGAGTGGAAAGAGAGAGTTAGAAAAAGTGTACCTTGAGAATGTCTGGAGGGTTGTATTTATATTGAATGATGGGCCTTGGACCTCAGCTCATAAAGGATCTATTTACAGACACAATAATGGAAAATAATGGCAAGATATGATTACTGGAATTAGAATTATTACATACCTGGTAAAAAAGGATCCGATTACCAATCAGATATCCGAATTGATTGAGATAGATTCTTTCCTTTCCGTAACAGTATTCAAAGACCTTTTCTCACCTACTTCATAAGACACATTTGGAAAGCTAGGAACAAAAACGTATTTCTCTAAACAAAAGAAGACTTACTCATCTAACACACTGTTTTAGTACGAGAAAAAGGAATATAAGTTCTTTGTTTTATCATGTTAGAGTGTGACTAATTAGTAAAAGACATTAAATGCAATATTTAATACATCCTAACGTTCATATTTCCTCAAAGTTGAAAAATGAAGCCTCAACAATTATGTGACGAATACTTGAGCTGCCTATATATACTACAGATTTCAAGAATAAGGTAACTCTTTGTACAACTTATCTCTGACTTTTAACTCTATCTAGCTCTTTACTTATTATTATTCTAGCTGAAATTCTTTGAATGTAAAAAGTTAAGACTTGAACTTCATTTGTACATCCGTCTTGTTAAGCCGAACTAATTAATCAATGAGATTTACACTTTACATTTCTTTAGTGAAAAATGTTGAAACCTATTAATTAAGAGACTTTGATTCAAAGAATGTTTGGGTGTGAACTTGAAGAGTATTATTTGCAAACTTTATTTTTGTGTTGTTGTTCAGAGAAGCAAGTAAAACAATACTAGTGTTAATTAAGCCAAAAAGAGGTTTGAGTTAAACAATACTGCTTGTAAATGACCGCTAGTGAATATTTTTGTGATGTGCCAAAAACTTGATGCAATCTTCAATTAGGACGAACTGAAATAAAAACTATCTTCCTTCCTTTAGTTTCTTATATTGTGCTATAATATTGTCATATGAAAATCATGGTCACATTTTCTAACAAATTAAGTAACATCTTTTTTACCAGATCACATATATTTCGACGTCCTATATAAGATGAAATAAGTTTTAGAGAGAAAAAAATTGCATTTTTTAAACAATTCAAATTTCTCTCTTATCAATGATAAAAAAAAAAATCCTTATGTTTCTCTATGTTTACATTAAACATAAATTATTTTTTTGTCCTCTAATTTATTATTTAAATTAAATTTGGTTCTCTAATTTTTTTGAGGTTCAATTTGATTCTCTAATTTTTAAAAATAATCCAATTTAGTTTTAGCATCTAAATTGGATCAACTATATTAAGCAATCACACATTATGATGATTTAAAATTGTCACAAAAAGTACATGCATTTCCTAACACAGTCATTTTAACTTAGACAAAAGAATTAAATTGAATCAATTTTAAAAATTAAAAGAATAAATTAAATCTGAAAAGAATTAGAAAATCAAATTAAATTTAAATAATAAATCAGAAGAAAAATAATTAACCTAAACATTATCATAAACAAACAATACAATGTGGAGTCATATATAACTATGTTAAAAAAACACAAATATATATATATATATATATATATATATATATATATTCAGGGTGAGAATACTAGATGAGTCTATATTCACTATTAAACTAAAATAGATTATCAAAATAAAGAAATATAAATAACTAAACATGATATTACATAGAGTATCAAATAACTTTATCACATGTCTAATTACCAATGTTTCGGCATGTGCTATATACATGGATTTACCAATGTTTTAAAATACTATAAAAGAAATACACACAGTTACAAATTGCTTTTTTAGACAAATTTAAGCCATGAATACTGATGGAGTTAATTTAACTACATGGTCCTTATTCAAGATCTCAACCTTCTAACAATAGGCACCGCGAACGGCTTTGACAAGGAAAAAAGCGAATTGAGAGGAAGTACGCATTCCAAGGAGCATAACCAAAGGGGAAATGGTGGTGATGAGAGACGTTATTAGCGTAGGTTAATTTTGTGTGGATGGTTGAGAAGCAACGAGTGGAATATATATGGAAATCATGTAGTGGTGTTCTAAACACATTTTAGGTAAATAAAATCGAAATTGAGAGGAGGAGGAGAAGAAGAAGAAGACATCATGGGTGGGGTAACAAAGATTTCGTTAATGTTGCTATGTCTCCTATTCGCTGGGGCTATGTCCCCTGTGAAGGCTGAAGACCCTTACTTCTTTTTCACATGGAATGTCACCTATGGCACCATTTCTCCAGCGGGTGTGCCCCAACAAGTTATTCTAATCAACAATGAATTCCCTGGACCTAACATCAATTCCACCAGCAACAATAACATCGTCGTTAATATCTTCAACAACCTCGACGAGCCCTTGCTTTTCCATTGGTATATTTTGCATGCATGCACCACTTTCTCAATTAATCTCCTTTCTTAATTTCCATTGTTGTTAGTACAAACAACTTTGATCACATGTCTAATTAGATCTAGATTTCAATCTCAATAATGTGTGTTATAAACATTTATTACACAATTACATGCATGCTTTTATCCATATTCATATTGATCATTTAATTTCATGGGTACATACGTTGTTGTACAAATAATAAAAAGACACAGATCTAGCGGGACTCGGTTGATTAATGGATCTCGCCAACAAAATCCAGCTAGTTAATTAGGTCTCAAAACTATCAATCAATAATTAGTTTCTTAAATTTTGTGTTATTCTTTGATTAGATCTGAAAGTTTCACGTTGATTAATAGCCCAAATCCTTATCATGCATTGAAATTATCATGCCTGGTTGAATTACAATCTTTCTTTTTCATTACATCATTTATTACATTTATAATTTATTTCTCTCTTTTTTTTGGAGCAGGTCAGGAGTCCAACAAAGGAAGAATTGTTGGCAAGATGGCACTCTTGGCACCAACTGCCCCATCCAACCAGGCACAAACTACACGTACCACTTCCAGGTGAAGGACCAAATCGGCAGCTACTTCTACTACCCTAGCCTAGGGTTGCATAGAGCCGCCGGAGGCTTCGGCGGCCTCCGCATCAACAGTCGCCTCCTCATCCCAGTCCCTTATGCCGACCCCGAGGATGATTACACCGTCCTCGTGGGCGACTGGTATACAAAGAGTCATGCAACCCTTCGTAAGATGCTCGACAGCGGTCGTGCCCTTGGACGTCCTCAGGCCGTTCTAGTGAACGGCCAGAATGCCAAGGGCGACGGCACCGACAAGGCCCTATTCACCATGATCCCGGGCAAGACCTACAAGTACAGAATCTGTAACGTGGGCCTCAAGAACTCCATCAACTTCAGAATCCAAAACCACCCCATGAAACTCGTTGAGTTGGAAGGGTCCCACACCGTGCAAAACACCTACAACTCCCTCGACGTCCACCTCGGCCAGTGCTACGGCGTCCTCGTAACTGCCGACCAGGAGCCAAAAGACTACTACATGGTTGCCTCCACGCGTTTCACCAAATCCATCCTAACTGGAAAGGGAATCATACGTTACACAAACGGAAAGGGCCCAGCGAGCCCAGAAATCCCAGAGGCGCCCGTGGGCTGGGCCTGGTCGCTGAACCAGTTCCGCTCCTTCCGTTGGAACTTAACCGCCTCTGCAGCCAGGCCCAACCCACAAGGCTCGTACCATTACGGCCAGATTAACATCACCCGCACTGTGAAGCTCATTAACTCTGTTAGCAGGGATAATGGGAAGCTCCGTTACGCTCTTAACGGCGTTTCTCATGTTGATGGGGAAACCCCAATTAAGCTCGCTGAGTACTTTGGAGTCGCTGAGAAGGTGTTTAAGTACGACACTATTTCCGATAACCCACCACAAGACGTTGGAAAAAATATTGTTGTGCAGCCCAATGTCATCAAATTCCAACACCGCACCTTCATCGAGATCATCTTCGAGAACCATGAGAAGAGCGTCCAGTCCTACCATTTGAACGGTTACTCATTCTTCGCAGTCGCGTGAGTATTCTCTCAAAAAATAAATTACATTATCAACTAATCAGAAATCATTATTAAGTGGCCATCATCACACTTCTCAACTAATCAGAAATCATTATTAAGTCATCATATATGATGATTTGTGATTAGATGATAGTATAGTATTCTCAAAGAGTCTGTTTGTTATCAAACTCGGTGACTATGATGATTCGGCGATAGTATAAAACTGTTTTATATTGTTGGTGCATAACTTATTTTCTCTTCTCGTTTCTTCAAATTAATGTGTGTTGTAGGATTGAGCCTGGGACATGGACTCCAGAGAAGAGAAAGAACTACAATCTTCTCGATGCTGTGAGTAGATACACGATCCCGGTGTTCCCAAAGTCGTGGGCGGCGATCATGTTGACATTCGACAATGTTGGCGTGTGGAACTTGAGGTCGGAGCTTGCTGAGAATCGCTACTTGGGACAACAAATGTACATCAGTGTTCCAACTCCAGAGCGTTCTCTGAGGGACGAGTACAATATCCCAGAGTACGCATTGATTTGTGGTGTAGTGAAGGGCCTGCCAAAGCCAGAGCCATATCACTGATTTTGTGGCACTTTGAAGGGCCTATGAGACTATATATATATATATCAGGAAATGGAGTGCCATCAGAACTTGCGAAGTTCTTAGTATGGTAGTTTTTTTATTATATATGGAAAAATAGAGAAGAATAAGGTAGGCTATTGGAGTATCAGACTTGTTGACCGGATTGTGGTCAACTCGTTTAGAAGTATAAGCAATTTCATTTTTTGTGGGTGCATCCATCCACCAATTTTAGTTTTTTTTTTTTTAAATTGTGCTCCTTTTTTATTAAACTATTGTGGATTTTCCATAAATATTACTCATTTGTTGTTACACTCTTTCTCTTTGCATTCCTCTTGCTCTTTTACTTGTATCTTCTGATACTGCAAAAGCTCCAAATAATAGTGTGCTTGCTGTAACGTGTTACTGATACATTTTTCATCAGTTCCATAATTCAATCACTAGTTTAGTTTAGAATGTGCTTCTGGTGTTGATGAATATGCTAGTGGCACATGAGTTCTAGCAACATATCAAGGTACCCCTATGAGTTTTTGGGGGTTTTAAACATTCTTTTTTAAATTATTCTCCCTCTTAAAAAAATGTGCTCCATGTTGTCTCTTCTCGAACAACATCTTCTCATTTTAAAATTTGCCATTGGCAATGTAACTACATGGAACTCATTGGAGGTGGGCTTTATTTCGATCGTGTAAACAATATTGGTTGGCCTTTTACCCCTCATATGTTCCGCATATTATTTTTTCAACTTAGCTAATACAAGAATTTGAAAGAGAAGTCAAAATCAAAACAATGTATCAACATTATCAAATAAAAGCTTTTATCGGGCACACCATAAAGTCTACATGACTATGGGAATAATAATTTCGTGACTCTAGACAGATTTATATAAGCAGTCACAAAGCACAATTTCAGTATATAGCTGCAGATGAGTACAGCACATTTCTCTAAAGAATATATGGAGTTTAATCCTCTAGAAGGAGGACTCTGTTTCTCTGTGAAAAACTGAATGGTGAACAAGCTTTGTGAATATATATATATATATATATATATATATTTCTCTGTGAAAAACTGAATGGTGAACAAGCTTTGTGAATATATATATATATATATATATATATATATATATATAAACTTTTTAAATTATACACCGAATATCTTGTTGCCACCATTGTACACCAAACAAAAGCAATATGCTATATCTGAAATTTCAAGAGAAAGAAAAATTAATTAAATTATAATTACACTGTTGTTCATGAAAATCACCATAAACTTGTATCGTATCATACAATTAATCTCAAAATCAGTATCTAGTCAAGACTCAAGTGGTTTACAAGCACGTTTGAGGTCCAAGCTCGCAGAAGTTTTGGCGTTAGGGAGAGCTCTGGGGGTCGAATCCTCCTTACAGATATTATGATCAAAACCCTTCAGGTATAGTAAAGGTACTACCAAGCATAACATCTCAATTAGTTCCAAAATGCTGTCCAATTTCTTGATCAAATATATAGGCACACGGTTTCAAACAACTACGTCTATTAATGGTTAGGATTAGAAAGGATAACGTGTTCCGCATGCCAAAAAATAAAAAAGAATCAACAAAAATTGGATTTCCTATGAATCGTTACGCTGCCAGCTGATGCCTGATTTGCTGCTCGATTGCTTCCAAAATTCTTCCGATTTGATTCCCTTGCAATTCTTGAACCAAACTACAACAATAAACATAAAAACAGAATGACACATTAATCACCAGGGAAAAGAGTGGTAATTAACCAAGCTACATACATATGTGCAACTTATAAACAAATTATAGTCATTGCCTGATCTAGTGAACTTGCATCCTCTGGCTATTATTTCTTTATACACAAGTTAGTTTGTTAAAGTCAAAAATACAACAGTTTGTGAAAAATATATAATCGGTTTTCACTATACTCATAACAGTTATACATTTTAGTTCTTCAATGCATCCAGCAATAACAAAACTCTATTGACATCTAACATGAGATCTAAGGAAAAGACAATATGGTTCCGGTACACAGGTGAACCAGCAGAGTACAAAACTTAAACTGTTGAACGAATGGAACAACTGTATTCTGAAAGAGTAGATTAAAACTAATAATAAATCTAGAAGATTTATTTAAAAACTGCAGACCCTCAAATAGCATTTTTTTTTTCTTCCTCTAATGGCTTTGAATAGTTTTAGAACCCCACTGTCCATTTTACATCAAGTAAATTTCAAGTGTAAAGTTTCAGAGATGCACACCTGGATTGCTCGTTTTGGCAGAACTGCAACTTCATATAAACCAAGCAATTCAGCAACCTTCAAGAAATATTAACTATGAGATTCAAGTTTAGGAATCTATTTTCTTTTTAAGAACTTCAAACAGAAATGGTTATAATTTGGTAACAACATGAGGAGTTTAAGATTCTAGTGTTTTATACAAGAATTCCATCTTTTGTTTTTTTTTTTTGTGTGTATCGCGGGGGGAGTCAAATTCAATTCACTGGTATAAGGAAACTGGAGTCAATGATATTAAGCGAAAACAGAATTCCTCTCAGATCTAGACCATAAGCTTTTAATTTTTCCCGAATAGGAATATGGATTCAGTTCAGGCAACAGCACTTATTCATAGGGCATATAATTTTGCTTGTATTACCAAACACTCATATCACTACATTCAGCTCAGTCAAAGTGATCGGAAAAAAAAAAGGATCCTGAGAAAGTGTTGACTCAGTCAGCCATTAAATGGTCCAAGTACTGTAAATTCAAAAATCAGTAAACGATACAAGCAAATAAATCATTCAAACTTAACAAAGAAATAGCAATACCTCTCTTAAAATCCTTTTATCACCAATGCCACTAGGTTGATCGAGGTTGGCTACCTCCCACAATGGAATATTGAGCAAAAGCCTTATAACATCCTCATCCAAGAATGGAAATCTAGCCTAAAGGAAAAATATAGAAGCAAAACAAAAAAGCGAAGGAAAAAAAAAAAGTTGATAAGTAACTGGTAGGTCCATACTGATCTTTTATCGACTTTGAGCATTACCTCCTTCCCATTATCAGCAATACATCTATCATCTCTCCCTAAATTTCTTCTCCAAATTCTTTGCATGTCGAGTCTCATTTCCTCATGTAACCCCAGCCAACTGATTAAGGCATACTATAGATCATCAGAATGCATTAAAAAGATAATGCACATACATTCTACATTTAATCAGTATTATTAAGTTAACAATCAGGCCACCTAAGAATTTCATTAATATTGCTTCTTTTAGTGAAAGTACATTAAAGGCTTAAATATGATTTTGGTCCCTGAAAATTAGGGTCATTTTGATTTTGGTCCTTTAAATTATTATTTTTTATTTTAGTCCCTAAAAAACTTAATATTTTTTGTTTTAGTCCTAGCTATCAAGTAATAGTGTTGACTGATAACATAACAATGACGTTCGCAATTAAAACCAAAAGTATTAAATTTTACATAAACCAAAAAAAATAAAGGACCTAAACAAAATCATATTTAAGTATACATTAAACTACCACATTAAGAAAAAAAAAAGACAAATCTTCTAAATAAATATTGATCAAGTACATTCAGTTTGATAAAAATTTTAGTGAAACCTATTTTCATCATCTAGAGATAAGCAACATTACTTTGGTCCTTGAAATGTTATGTCATCAATTTAGTCCTTCAGTAAGGTAAAGCTTCATCAATTTAGTCCCCCCCCCCCCCCCCCCCCCCCCCCCCCCCCCCCCAAAAAAAAAATCATGCAAAATATCGTCAAAGTAGTCCCTAAATTAGGATTAAATAACATTTATTTCTCTCGATCAAACAGAAATTTTGACACTTTTTATAATTGAGAAACTATATTAATGATAAATTTTAGAGAATGAAAATGATAATCCTGGTATCTTTGAAGCTGAAAATTAGGAGTTTATTCAATATTTTTAGAAACACAGTTAGCTGAATAACATTTTAAACCAGAGGAAATTTATTAAAGTATATGCTTTATATTCTTTCCAATTGAAAAGACAAACTGTCTAGACTTACCCATGAATAATGCAAAGATGTAAGAATCGACAATGACATATGAAGTATGAACAGAATATTATAAGATCCAAGCTATTATAAAAATGGAAAAAGAAAAGTTTTATTCATTACAACATAGAATTAACATGATATTATCATTGTATGTTGTAAACATAAGGATAAGAATAATGCTAAAACGCAATTTACCATTATCATAGTAGTACCTTCCACGTCTATAACTTGTTCTATGTCTCCCATACCCAGCACACTGCTCATCGGCACCAGAGCCAACAAGGAGAATCTTTGCATTCGACTTATACTTAATCCGTACATGATTGTCATCATTATCATATGTATTTGCATCAGATACCCATCCATCCCCGCCAGCAGCAAGCCATAAAGCAATTCCAATATTCAGGTCCTAAAAAGATATGTGCAAACCAATCAGAAACAATAAAGGTGTTCAAAAACTTAACTACAAGGTTTTCAGTCTGAAATTTCCATTTCACCTGTCTAGAACATGAAAAGTGAAGTTAAAATTAAAAATAAAAAAATGAAACCATTCAGCACGAAAGGAACTATCAATGCAGAAGCAGAATGCAGATTGTGGTCAGTGGCACAAACTTTAATAATTCTTAGATGACATGAGTGCTGAAATCAATGCCCACCTTTTAAACTATATACATTTGCCTTTTACTTTCCTTTTCAACCTCGTTTGCATTGTTTGTTCGTCTCTTCTTAGTTCTTGCTACAAGAAATTTACTAAATAACAGCTAACTGTTTTTGGTTAAATTAATCTGCACATCCCCATAGCTTCACCAAGTTTTAATTTTATTTTTTTTGTTGTTACCAAGTTTTAAATTAAGTTCATTGGAGTGGAGAAAAGCTATAAGTCTGATGGAGGGTTAAATTCTTTAGTAGTTTCTATGTTCCAGTTGTTCCCTGTTTTAATTCTTTGCTTCTTCTTTTCTCTTTTCCTCTCACCATTCTTTTTTTTTAACTCTGTTTCTCTCTTGCTTTATTTTCGATTTATCATTGGGTTCATCTACCACCGACCCCAATTAATTTGGGTTAAAGGTGCTGTTGATGTTGATGTTGATGTTGATGTTGACCAAGTTTTAAATTAAGTTCATATAGTTTAAACAAAGTCCTTATAATTTTAAAATTTTGTATATAAATCCTTAGAACTAACAGTTAAATTTCTGTTCTTTTGACTTGTCCACCTCTAACTGTTTTCCTCAATTCTCTCATAATTTCGTTTTCACAAAATAATTTATCCCCAAATAACTAAATGTTTGCCTGAACGTGTGCTATTGACTACTTTGATGATATGCATATACCCTCTCAAAAGGATGACAGTTGCAGATGGTTGATAATTCAAATCCTTAAAGTAACTAGAAAGTTTATGCATGGCAGAAAAAAATTATAAATTACAGATCCAGAGGATTGATTAGTACCATGTAGGTGTTGGCAGGATTGATGAGGGACATAACATGACTAGTTTCGAACACCAAGTCTGACAAGTCAGAATCAATTTCCACAAGTCTCCACCTGCAATTATAATGCACATTCACCTTAACATCATAGATGCTACAAAAGATATTTTGACATAAAGAACATCTAATATATATATCAAAAGAAAAAATAAGACTCGTTAGAAATAAAAGTTATATATTTAATGTTTATGAAACAAAAAAAAAAGAATATCTTTCTTTATTCTCCTTAATATAGCCCAACGATATCATTTTACCTGTGTAATTCAGCCATATTTGTTTTTGTAGTAAACATACCTATCAAACTACAGGCAAATAAAAACTAACACAGTAAAACTTGGACCGAAGCTTAACATAAGCATCATGAATTCATGATACTAAGTCATGGAGTATGAGATCAGAGTAAAGAATGAGGAATAGAAATAGAATTGTAGGATTATTAGGTATATGACATATATTGGGAAGGAAATTATTGTATTTTTGGAACTTTTAGTAATTTGGGGTTATTAGATTCAGTAATGATAATCTATCTTTGTGTATGTGCCTGTGTTTGTCTCTGCCAAACACAGACACATCAATTCGCCTAACATTTATCATTTTTTTGTTGGTTAGGTTTTAACTGTAGAGAAACAGTGAATTTTGCAACTTGTGATTGCTTTCCACTAGGGTCTGTCACTAGCAATCCTTATACCCATCTTAGAAGTTCCTTGTATGCAATTATAGGAGACATTCTGAGATGGGCATAAGGCTTGCTAGCTGCAGCCCCTAGTGGAAAGCAATCACCAGGTGCAAAATTTACTGTAACCTAACCAACAAAAAAGATGATAAAAATATTAGTCCTAGGTGAATTGTATGTGTAAATGTTTGGCAGAGACCAGTGTTGTAAAATAGCAGCCATGGCAGAATGTTGTGGCGGATTTTTTGCCAACCACCATAGGCAATTTGTGGAGGCCCGCCATAAGGCGCAATGGTGTGTTTATATGATGGAATTTCAGCCTTCCACCATGTTCCGCATCCGCCTTTGATAACACTGGCAAAGACAAACACACACATGCCACCACAACCATCACCATGTCTACCATCACCTTCAACAACATCATTGACGACGCCACAACCGTCATCGTTGACGCAACCACAACCACCATCGGCCCCATTACCCCCACCATTGGCACCGCTACAACCACCACCAGCACCACCTCCACTACCATTGTCATAGCTACTACCACCGTTACTGTCGTCATCACCACACAAATATACCCTTAAACTAATTTTAACAATATAGTTAACTTTTAAAGTGAGTTAATTTTGAAGCTAAAAATTAGGGAGAGAAAACTAAAACTAATTTTTAAAAGTTAAAACTGATAGCAATTTTAAAAAATTTTGAAACTTACAACTAAAAAACACCCCAAACAGGCCTTAGTTTTCCGGCCTCCCTAACTTCCTTCTGGTCACCAACAACCCATCAGCCATCCCACTGTTTTCGCTCAACTACCATTTTACATCTGAGGAATTACAATCTTGAAAGCTTAAGTAGCAAGGACATGGGTACAGTACTAGTACCTAGTATGGATATTATTCGATTTGGTCGAATATTGTTCTATTTGAAATTAGGTTGCAGTCATTTCCAGTCAAGTCGCAACATCAATCGCACTACAACAATAAGTTTCAAACCAATTTCAATGCTCATAACAATGGAATTATGGAAAAAAGATGATTATTCTAAGAATATAACAGGAAAAAGTTTCCGGCTGAAATATTTAATCTGATAATTAATGAAATATTTCCTCTCTCTTTCAACGTTTTCATCCCAAATAAAATTGGTAAAGTCAACATCATACAGTAAATTTAATACTATTACTCAACATATATTTGCAGAACAGACTTAGCCACAATTTAATACTATTAAAAAGGTAAAAAAAACAAATAGTTAATTTACATATTCAAGCAAAAATGAAATAAATAAACCAAGGAACAAGAAAAGTAGAAAGAAAACAGTGGATTGCATACTTTCTGGAAGGTGCAACTCTTCTTAGTTCTTTCAACCCTGCCTTGGCAGATTTTCTATCAGGAGCTAACTGCCCATCAAAACTTACATTAAGTAGATCAATTTCATCTGTCAATTCAAAATAGATTAAAAACAGCTTAACTGAAGGTTCCACAATTGAAATATGTCAACTCAACTAGTTCTCCTACTTTACGTCTCAAAACCAAACAAGGAACTAATTAAGATTGTACCATATATACTCAGCATAGGAGCAGGTAAATTAAGTTGATTTGAAATCACTCACAGCTAGAATCCAGGCATTTATCCAATAATGCGGCAAGTATCATAGAGTCCAGGCCACCAGAGAAAAGAATTGCCACGGGAACAAATTTCTCTTGTCTGATACCAGATATCACAGCCTATGCAATCAAATCCAAAGAGTCTTATCATGAGTCATACAAATACAAATAATACTATCAAGCTTCTCATGTGTTTGCACAGGAATGTTTGAATTTGGATAAAATTTATAAATAAAAAATAAATACAAGAGAATGCTAGATTTTTCACCTATAAAAATAGACTTTATTTGAAAGCATATGATAGAATCATAGAAAGTTATTTAACCGTGTAAGATTATTTTGATTTTTACTGTAGTCAATTGATTCATCCTCATATTTGGAATTTTCGATATAAGTATAAAATTTGGATAAAGAAATTTTACAGATATTTCTATGGGATGGAACTTCTATCCATTACCAAAACTGGATTTTGTGAGAAAAGCATCAAATAAAAAGGTATTCCATCCTGTAAGATTAATTATGATTTACTGTCAAATGTTATCAGCCCAGCTAAGTAAGACGCTTTGATTTTCACGGTAGTATGTGGTTTAATCCAGCCATTGCCACTTCTATATGATGCAACCATTCAGGAAGCAACATATAAATTCCCCCATGTCAACTACATTAAGTCAGCCAAAAATTGTTACCAGACAAACAAATGTGCAGTCATAGACTTGTAGCCTCAGGCTGAATCTAATAAAGAACATAATTTAAGACTCAAATTCATCCATCAAAAAGCTAAGAGACATCCCCACAGCTGAAAATGTCTTCAGTCTTAACAATATACAAACTGACAAGAATACACACTACCCTTGATGTAAGCCAAAAATCATAGAATACATATTATCAGTGACATATGAATACAAAACTTGTAACCGGTCCAATTAAGCTGGTACCTGATAAATAGTATACATTGAAGTGCGCCGTAACACAGATTCCTTTAAAGCATTTAGCAAAATATGAGCTGGCATTGGAATTGCAGGTTGAATTGAGCCTGCTTAATGAAGACAAAGATATGTCACAGCCTGGTAAGACTTAAAAGCTAGAACAGAGTTTCCAAACTATGCTACAGTAAGTAAGGAACTAGAATGTATGAACAGCAGGAATCAGAGGCATATTAGGCTGAAACCATATGACTAAATGTCATTACGGTACTGGTTTATATAGAATGATCGTATTAATTACACATAATTACAGGATATTCAGTTTCCTCTAAATCAAATATGTTTCCTCCAAATCAGATTTCAAACCACTATAGAGTAAATGTATAAATATTTATTCCTGATTCTCAACAGTATTGAATAACTAAATGGAGCATTCTGGCACTATTTAACATCAATCACCTGTTTCGTTTGGAACTGCCTCTGAAGAAGGCTGATGCTTAGCATGTTGCCCCCAGGATAACTTGTGACAGAATGTCTGCAGGTCTTCAGAGCTTGGTTCAACCGCAATTCTCTCCCACTTGATAAGTTCATTTAACATTGAGTTTGTATATTCATGTATCTTGACTTCACCTACCAGATATCCACTTGATTTTGAAGCATCAACATGCACACTATATATTCCACATGGTAGCTCTTCCCAGTAACTAAGACATCCTATCCCATTATGATCTTCATACTCCGCTTCAAATTAAAATTAGCAAGTCATACACTCATATTATTCCAAACTTTAGTTTACAAATTCAAGAACTGACATAACTAACTATAGTTTCAAAACCTAGATCGGGACAGCAGATTTAACGTATGCTTGGAAAACCAGTAAGCAAACTCTCAATGCACGTTGAGTCCCAAAGTAAAAAAGGAGTTCCTTTTACAAATACATGTTCAAGGGTTGCCAAACAGAGACCCAAACATGTGCTTAAATGTGTTAAACCAGGAAAACCAGGGGTATTTGTTAGAATTAAACCAGGATATTTAGCTTTTTGTGATTTTTTTCCTTTTTTCTTTTTCTTCTCAAGCTGGAATTTTTAGCCAGACCAAACCAGCAGTCAAAAAGAGACCCAAACATGTGCTTAAGTGTGTTAAACCAGGAAAACCAGCAGTATTTTTTAGAATTAAACCAGGATATTTAGCTTTTTGTAATTTTTTTCTTTTCCTTCTCAAGCTGGAATTTTTAGCCAGACCAGAGCAGCAGTCAAACAGAGACCCAAACATGTGCTTAAGTGTGTTAAACCAGGAAAACCAGCAGTATTTTTTAGAATTAAACCAGGATATTTAGCTTTTTGTAATTTTTTTCTTTTTCTTCTCAAGCTGGAATTTTTAGCCAGACCAGCAGTCAAACAGAGACCCAAACATGTGCTTAAGTGTGTTAAACCAGGAAAACCAGCAGTATTTTTAGAATTAAACCAGAATATTTAGCTTTTTGTAATTTTTTTCTTTTTCTTCTCAAGCTGGAATTTTTAGCCAGACCAGACCAGCAGTCAAACAGAGACCCAAACATGTGCTTAAGTTTGTTGAACCAGGAAAACCAGCAGTATTTTTTACGATTAAACAAGGACATTTAGCTTTTTGTGATTTTTTTTTTCTTCTCAAGCTGGAATTTTTAGCCAGACCAGACCAGCAGTTAAACAGTTAAACTAACTGGCCCCATATCGATTCTCCTCCACTAGTCCAGGTTTACAACTATGTAACTAACAAGAAAAGCCAAATAATATAAGGGGGGCACAAAGGAACTCTATAAATTAATATAAAATCAATCATGAACTTAATCTACGTTATCTAACAGCTTAGGAAGCAGAGTTGGTCGTTGACAACTAAAAGCATAGGTGAGAAAGAGGGGGGAAAAAACATATAAAGAAGTGATATATAACATTTCTTAAAGCCTTTCATCCATTGTTTCATAATTCTCAATAAAAAAACTCATTAGAGTTCCAGATTTATCAAATTGGTGTTGGGTTTAACCCCCCTAAAAATGGTATGGCTTAACTAAATTTCGAGCTGCAAAGATTGACAGCTTGAACTCAAATGAAAAGCTTATATTGTGATAAGCCTCCCATAGTACAAGTCTATAAAAGGAGAGAAAGCCCAATACGCAAGTGGATATGAAAAAGGACAGAAAGGGCAGCAAGGTAATGTTGCCAAAGATGATATGCCAAAAGAGGCAGTTTTTTTTTTTTTTTATCAGCCAAAAGAGAGGCAGTTGTTGATGACAAAGAATTAGAATGTAACAAAATGGTTAGATAGCAGCCCAGTAGAGGAGGAAAATATTCTGGTGATAAGCAAATGTGGATTGAGATAAGGACCGGGGGGAGAGAGAAAGGCACAAAATTGTGGCAAGGGATAGTGATCTACGGGATCTTCCAGCGAGGAAGCACTTCTGCTGATTTTTTTTTTATTTACTTACTATAAGATTATAGTTTTCTCTTAACCACCATTTCCCATCTGTTCAAAACCTGCATCTATCATATCAAAAGAACAGGAGGCAGGACAGGAGTCATCCAAGTAGCATCACATACGGAAGCATCTATATCAGGCACGCCCTTGTTCGTGTGTCTTTCATATAACCATCTATATCAAGACCATACCGAGTGAATACTGAATAGTTTACACTTTACAGTATATTCCCCCCAGCTAAACTAAAATAACAGTCAATAGTTTACTACATTGCAATAGACTCTATTCAGATCACTCTAGTTTAAGTGCACAGAAATTGAAACATACGTGCAAGATAACTATAGTTGTTTCATGTATTACATACCAGAGGCCTGCTGAACTGGTGAAACAGGTGACACAGAAGAAAGCATAAAGGTTGAGTCATCTACCGTCGGCCAGTGAACAAGGAGGCTCCGCCTACCAAACCCATCTCGGCCAAACCAAAGAGTCCTCGAACTATCCTACAAAACACAACGAAAGCACCACCTCTGGCACCACGTTCACACAAACCATACTCCTAAAGATTCAAACACAGAAACTTACCACTTGGCGTTACCTGCCAGTAGATGATAGCCCAGGGTCCTTTAATTGCAGAAAGAACACCCGCAATAGAACTCTTCCCACATTCAACACACCTATCAGTTGCACAAGAACCACAGGAGCAACACTCCCCTAGAGTCTGCACAAGAAACTCAGCATCGTTGCAATCACTCGCGAGATGAAGTCCTCCAAAAATCTCACCTATACAGCACTACAGAAATCAAAATCTACGATGTTCCATGTTCCAAAACAACCATCATTTCACAACATCTCTCTAAAATTTCGGACCAACGGGCAATAAGTAAATAAGAAAAAAAAATGAAAATATACTTCTCTGTAACCTAAAATTAAAGTTAGAACTTTTTAGAAAAACTAATTTAGATCACCTTATCCATAAACTAATTTTAACTTATGAAAAAACTTATTATTCCATTTTCTTTTCTCTTAGAGTTCAGGGTTTAGGGTTTATGAATACCATTATACACGAGAACATTTCCAGAGGCATCTGTCAGCGGCTGAACAAGTGGATTAATTCCCCGGAGCTGCAGCGTGGCACCGAAGAAATTAAGTTTTGCGGTTTCGATAGCACCGTCTGCTGCATGGCCGCATTCGGAACACGAAACGTCATCGCCGTCTTCCTCCACCGTGAAGGAAGAGACACCGTTTTGACCTAATAATTGAAGAAGAACTTTCTTGGCGCCCAAACTATCGGGGCCCCTTCTCCGCAGCGCTTCTTTCAGATCATCCAAAGAGAATAATAACTGTAACGAACAAAAGGAAACAGTAGCTGAAGCTGTTATTATTTAGACCATTTTTGAAATGGAAAGAGTTTTTTTTGTTGTTGTTGCGCTTACTTTCTCGGATTTGCGAGTCGGAGTTGCTCTTGTTGAATCGAATGGCAGAGATGAGGTGTCGATGCGAATGCCTGAGACAATCAACGCAATTCCACACATCTTCTTCTCTTCCTGCTTTGTGCAAAGAACATGGTTTTTGTAGGGATTTGACTTCGCTCTAGCTTGGTCGTCGCAATTATAATAATACTATTTAAAATATGTTGACCTATACTAAAATTGGCTTCCGTAGCATAGTGGTAGTGCGTTCGCTTCGTAAGCGAAAGGTCGCGAGTTCGATCCTCGCCGGGAGCTTTATTTCACACAACACTATTGACATTTAGTGACTTTATTGTATAATTACTTTATCAACACTAGTAATTTTGTATAGGTTTTTAAACTTTTTAGCTTAGCATTTGTAATATACAATGTGGAAAATAGTTTTATATTGTCATATAATTATAAATCATCCTTTGAATTAGAATCGTTCAATAAAATTAGCACTTATAGTACTTAAAAAGTGTAAAATTATAAAAATAAATATAAATATTGTTACAATTTTTCATATTAAGTATTATATGATTAATTAGTGTAATAATTAAAATAAATTATCTAATATAAAATTATTCAAATAATAGATAAAATATAGTGTTGAAATAATAAATTAAATATTATAAATGATACAATGGTTAAAATATATATTGTAACATAAAAAAATGTAAAATATAATTAAAAAATAAACTTAAGATCTATCATTATCAATATTTTGATTTTTATAATGCTAAATTAATAAAATAAATAGTATAGTCATTAAATTAAGAATGTAATATAGAAATATCTAAAACAGAATATATATGAAATAAACTAATCAACCCCTATGTTCTTTTTTATTATTTTTCTTTTTTTACACATTCATACCAGGAGATTTCACAATCAAACAATTGTAAAGAGTGAAGGATTCCAAAGAATATGTGAAAGCGTATTGGACTGGAGCTCAAGAACTTGTACGGGAAGACACCTTTTAGATGTTGGGACACTCACTCAGATCAAAACTGGAAAAATTAAGGGAACATTACTGTTTTGCATATGTATGGAAAAATTAAGGTGCATATGTATGCATAATAACATTACTCTTGTGCCAATCAAATCCAAAAAGAACTCTCATCATAACTATCTTGTTTTCTTGTGTTAATAAACCAAATTTTTGCTTTTTCCTCTAAGACAAAGGTTTAAAAGAAGAAGAAAAAAGACATTTTTGTTTCATTGTTTCCAACATTAGACCTTGTCCAATTATGTGATAGGTTTGCCGGGGAATTATACGACTAGCACGCAATGCAGTGGAGTTTGTTGATGGAAAAGTAGAGAACCTTTGATGCCATCATTCTAGCGACTGGTTACAAAAGCAATGTACCCTCTTGGTTAAAGGTGTTTCTTTAATTCTTTCTTGCTATAAATTTGGTATAGTTTCGGAGTTTGGTCTAATAACAGTAGAATTTCTTTTAATTAATTGAGTAAATAGTTTATAATAAAAATATTTTTACATACTCCTATTATTTAATTATAAATTTATTACTTATATAATTATTATTTAAAATTTTATATCAATCATACTTTCTAATCAGTCTGCAAATATTTTAATACTAACATCATATAAAATTTAAACTCTAATTAACTTAGAACTTCTAAAATATCATTTGTGTTTTGTTTGTTGTTTTAGAAGAGAGATTCCAGCAAAAGCTGGACAACACTTACTCACTCTCATCATTGATAGTATTAATGGAATATATTAAAATGGAAAAAATTTGACAAACACCGTAAACATAAAAATAAACCATTCAACACTCAATGATATGACATAAACTATATTATTTTATTTCTTAATATATTTAATAATACACACACACACACATATATATATATATATATATATATATTATCAGGTGTCTTAAGAGTGTATCGTTTTGTGCAGTAGTGAGTATATGACTGCTCTATTATAATTGGCATATTGATTGGGCTTGAAATTTACTGTGAGCAGGGCAGTGACATGTTTAGTGAGAAAGATGGGTTTCCCCGGAAGCCATTCCCAAATGGATGGAAAGGTGAAAATGGACTCTATGCGGTGGGTTTCACCAAACGTGGCCTTCTTGGTGCATCTATTGATGCAACGAGGATTGCTGAAGATATTGAACATAGCTGGAAAGCTGAGGCCACGCATGTTTTGGAGTTCCCTTGTCCACTTGTGTGATGTGGGAAAGATCGATGCAAATGTTTTAGGATTAATTAGGAAAAAAAATTAAAAGTATGGTCAAGCCTCTTGGTGGTGTCTTATTTGACACAATGCTTGGTACCAAAGTATATTTTCTCTCCCATTTTCGTACAGCAGCCTCAAAAGGGAAAAAGGAGTTTTAGAAAGAAAAGGAAAATTAAGAAGAAGAAAAAAAAAAACTAAAATGAGAGGGCATATATGTGTGTATAGAATGTGTGATTCCTATAAATCCATTTTCACCAAACTGAGATTGGGTTGGCGACCAATTTGATGTGTATTTTTAGTTTGGTTGGGTTGAAATTAATTAGCTGAATATTGTCGTATTAATTTCACATTATTTGTTTGTCTTTTGGTACATATATTGCCTTATCTACCTAGTTAGCTAGTTGATTTATTTTTATTTTTAGAAAAGGGGTTGTTGTTATAGTTTTTGAGCCTATAGAAATTATGTAATGTATCCATCGATTTGGCCTTGTTCTAATTATTTATGAGAGAATTGCAAGCTTTGTGATATGTATGTGTTATATAATATAATATATTTCTAGCTAGTAATTAATTAGCTGGGAGCACAGGACCATAAAAAATCTTAATCTGATGGAGAACATTTGAAAAAGGCATTCAAAAAAGAGAAAAATCCAATAGCATCAAAAGAAAAAAGTCCATTAAACTATTGAAAGGTCCCAATTCCCATGAAGATGAAAGTGGCCCTTTGATTATCTATACGACTAATGCAGGTTACTTTTTTCACAATATTTTACTTGTAAAATATTGAATAACTTTAATCGTTATCTTCATTGCTTCATTGCCAGGCCTTTTCCATCGTTATCAGGAAAACGGACCACATTTTTGCTCTTGAAAGTCCACAAAATGTCTTCCACGGTTTAGTTTGATTGATCTCTGCCAATGCCAACACGTCGATCTAATAATAAATGAATGACAAGCAAATAAGGTTGAAAATTGAATCCACCGGACATGCATATATAGACTGTGTACATAAACTTTGAATTCAAAGATAAAAGAAAATATAATTCATGGGACATTTGGAATTAAATATTTTAAGTGAGAATTTGGACCCCATCTTGATTAATGTATGCCTAATTAACTTGAAATTTCATCACTAACACCCTTTTGTAAATAATTTATACTTTTTAAGTTGATGAATATGTAGATATTCATCCGAATACGAAGAAAAATATATAGTGTGGACCTTTCAATAAATATAGGGGCAACGTTATATTTTTAAAAAGTATATATATAGTTATTAAATCTATACTGAACAAGTTCATTTTTAAATTGATTTTTTATTCGGTTTTTTAAAATGATTGTTTCTTTTATATTTTAATGTACATTTATTTGTTTATACACTATATATCAATAAATTTTATTTTTACAGAAATTATACTAGGTGATTTTTAAATTAATTATTACAAAAAACATTAATCTTATCTTATAGAATAATTTATGATTGAATAATAACATAATATTTTAAACTGTTAGTTTATTTTAATTAATTTTTTATATACCTTAAACTTCCACTACTAGAAAATATATATTTAACATCGATTTTTTTAGACTTTCAACATCAATTTTTAACCGATATTAAAATCACTGACATTAAAAGCATCAATATTAACATCGATTTTCAAAAATTGATGTTAACAAAAATATACAACATCAATTTTTAAGAAAAACCGATGTCGCTTAGAAAAAAATAAACAAAAAAAATGTAAAATATGCATAAACAACATCGATTTTTACTAAAAGCCGATGTTGATATGCATGATTTAACATCGGATTTTACTAAAAATCGATGTTGTCTTATGCAATTCTACATCAGTTTTGAAAAAAATCGATGTGAAACATACACTTTTACATCGATTTAAAAAAAACGATGTTGAGTAGTACTTACAACATCGGTTGTGTCAAAAATTGATGTAGAAGGTCTTTTTAACATCGATTTTTTATCAGAACTGATGTTGTATAATAACTTTATATCGTTTAATACAGAACCGATGTAGAATGATAGATTATTTTAAAAAAATATGATCTATGCTCTTTATTTCCCTCCCTATAATTTTAAAATACATATTCTAATATGCATAACCCCCAAAGATAATAAACATTTTTTTAGGCAAAAATTTAAAAATAATATAATTTAATTATTTAATTAGCAAAATAGGGTAATTTGGGGAAAAATTAGGAAAATGGGGCAGCCTAACACGCCCACTTGGGGCGTGTTTAAACACGCCCAAGTGAGGCGTGTTTAGGCCTGGTGGTGACACGTGGCAGGGCAAAAGGGGGTGCAGGGTTTTCGCGTCGTTTTCGTAAATTACGGAAGCTCGTAACTTTTGACTGGGACGTCCGATTGATGCGAAACCGGTGGCCACGCGCTCGAAATTGAGAGGAGAAGGCCTAGACAAGTTCTCAAAGGGTTTATGTTTTAGGGTTTCAGATTTTGGATTTTGGGTATCGAATTTAGGGTTTAGCATCTAGGGTTTAGGGTTTCAGATTTAGGTTGATGGATTTCAGATTAGGTTAGGGGTTTACGTTGTGATTAGGGTCCAGGGGTTATGTTGTGATTAGGGTTTAAGCCCTGGGGTAGTGATTAGGGTGTACGTAATTCGAGTTTAGGGTTTACATGGTGATTAGGGTTCATGGGTTGGGGTACATAGTTAGGGTTTATGGATTTCGGGTTAGGCTAGGGGTTTACATTGTGATTAGGGTTTATGGGTTTAGGGATGTACCCCAGGCCCTAAACCCTACACCCCCATAAGTTGAAACCCTTAAACCCTAATGTTTTGATTAGTGTATAGGGCTTGGGTTACAGACCTAGGGTTTATAGATTCTGGTTCACACCATAAACCCTAAACCCTAAGCCAGAACCATTAAACCCTAGCAATGTACTCCAGGCCCTATACACTAATCACCCCATAAACCCTAAACTCTAAATCGAAACCCTTAACCCCTAGGTGTGTGTACCCCAGGCCCTAAACCCTAATCACCCCATAAACCCTCAACCCTAAGCCGGAACCCTTAATCCGACAAGTTCTTGTTCTATTTCCCTTTCCTCATCACTCACAAAAGGGCTAGAAATATGAGCTCCCATAACAGAGTAACCCCAACAAACCTTCGTATCCTCCAATGTTATAGTTGCTTCTCCCCAAGGAAACACAAACGTGTTGGTCT